>JAJLWW010000130.1:0-67123 GCA_030570935.1 Geotrichum klebahnii
TCCCACTGAACTGAAAGGCAGTAGTCCGGTCGGTGAGGAAGTGGTAAACCCATCTGATGGCAGTCTGAGGCACATTATACTCTTGCAGGAGGGTAATCAGCGTATCTCTATGTACATGGTCAAACGCACCTTTAATGTCGATAAGCATGGTAGATGTGACATCAAATGTACTGTGAACATCGTGTACGAGTTTGGCAACGGCGTCAGGAGCAGAAAAATTCCTTTGGCCGCCACAACACCGAATTGTGTTTTGTAAAGTTTTCGTACTAAAAGGAAGCTATGTTGCAAAAATATCAAAATATTTTTTATCCATCCTTCTTTTATAATCGAGACTACTATCTAACTATGGTTGTACATATTTCTTTTTAATTTGTTATTCCTATTGCTAAATACCTATGACATGAAATTTGTTATAAAAGAGTTATGGTAGCTAAATGAAATTGACAATATGATTAGCTGTACAAAGTCCAGGATATAACTATCAATGGGCATTCCACTTTCAGGATCATCAAGACAAATTAAATTTGAGATAAAATTTAATTTGTTTCAACATTTGCTCTGTGTTCCGCACTGATATAATTACCAAAGGCTAGACTTCATGCTATACTACGATTTGGCGATCAATCAGAATCGGTAGAGTTTCAACATAACGTAATGTTGTCTATTCCGCTATTATCACCATAGATAATGAAAGAGAGTTAAATATTCTTGCCTCAATCTGTATATTTAACTATTTAACCCTAAGCAGTTTGCTAGAGAAATAATTCAGGAAGAATACTGTTCAACCAAAAGCAATCTGAAGTTGATACCTAACGTAAAATTGAACATACTTACAAGTTTTAATTTAATTACATTCTTTTGAGGCAAAAATGAAAAAAGATGACTTTTAGATGGAGAGATGGGGATAAAATTATGAAAACTTAGAGCCTACAGAGACTTGCACTTGAGCTAAAAGTTTAAGAATTTGGTTGCAAGTAGGATAAAAGAATGAGATAATATTTAGAAAAAGTTCCATAATACTTTTTATTAACAATATTTGTTGTTTATTTCAAGTTTTTTATATTTTTTAGTTGTTGGATATAAAAAAATATTTTGCAATTGTGATGGAACTGGGTTGTTGCTACATGAAAATTATATACCAATAGAAAAATACGATTTTCTTGACTACATATTTTTTATTGTCAAGTTTGGTGTTATTCTCAACAAGAGAATTATTACAAAACATCTATAATTTAGGAGTAAGGCAAAAGTTTGATTAATTAGATTTTACTAAATAGTTTAAGTTAAATAGGGGTTTCTTCTTTTATGGTATCCTTTAGAAAATCGTATTTGTAGAGAAATAATCTTGTTTATATGTTCATTGGCATTAAGTGACATGAATGTGCAATCTGAATTGTAGTCCTCATTATGGCCATTGAAAATCAATCTTTAATTCAACTTGGAAACAAAATTTAGGTGACAAAGAAACGACAATAAAGCCGGACCCATTATCCCAGTGTAAAAATACAGTACATTAATTTGATGTTGTAGGGTGAAATAGATTATACAAACGTTCAGTTATTTGCTCTGTACAATCAGAACAATGTATTGTATAAATAAAAGAAACGCCGGTTGTCAGATGCTAATATGCCCTATTGAACCTTAATTGATCTGGCAGGAGTATATGGAGTTTCATGAATCATTAGTAGTTAACTCAGTGTAATATCGTATATGACACCTAGTACATGAGCAATGAAATTAACAGGTCATTTCATAATAGAGGACTACAAATATCCAAGTATATTGAGATCAAACTGACCTTCTATTTAAACGAATTAGCCGTTGATGAAATAGGCACTAAAATCACTTAGAATGTCAAAAGGTGGAGAAATAAAACAAGGTGAGCGAAATGCTCATCTTTTCTTAAAGGGTTCAGGAATTGACATTTCAAATAGTGAAAAAAAAACTTAATTGCTTGCAATATAACATTTGAGTTCCTAATTACCTTGAAAGAGAAGGCTTCATAATTAACAATAAAGGCACAAATAGAGCCAAGTATTTTTTTTCTTTGTAATAAGTTTGCCCTACATTATACATCTTAGTTCAATTTAATGAAATTAATAAGTTATAGTGAACTGTGAATTAGTGAATGGCACCAGAAGCAGTGGTAAATGGCATCAACTTAAACTGGCATGAAGAGCGCTATACGGTGTGCAATTGAAAAAAATAATATTAAAAGTTACAATATCCTGTAGTACTCAACTTAAAACGACAAGGAATGAGCGAAAGACCGATAAACCAAAATTCTATGTAGGTACCTTAATAACTTTCAAAATATGTGTGCAGATCACATTGAAGTATCTAGCTTTAAAATTAAAGTAGTATTCAATAGTATTGTCCATTTTTTTTATTCCATATAAGAGGATAATATAGCAAACTCAATTTAGGTTTGAATGCTTTGTACACACGGTGAACTAGATTAGTATGAGATTAATATGACATAGTGCAAAGGTAGTGCAAAAACTAGCATTTGTGAAAATAGCTGTATTCTCAAAATATTATTTCAAAAGGTAATATGAAATTTGAAACCTTAAACATTGTTGATGAACCAAATAATATTGTAAACAGACAGGTATGGAAATAAAACCAATTGCAAGTCAAAAAAGAGGACAAAAATTTAACGCCTAGGTTACTCCGCACTAAAAGTGAAATAAATCTTGTAGGTTGAGAAGTTATCAGTACAAAATTTTTCTGGGTAAAGAAATAGAAAGGGAAAAAAATCCGCAAGCTATTGAATATAACATTTCATATTACTCTTGATACAACAAGAATAACAATAATAAATACAAGTGAGAGACGATTTTAGGTTGAATAATTACTTAAGACTTTGTTATAAAGGTAGGAATCTCAAGGCTTTAGAATCTAGGGTTCTATTAAACGTATTTGTGGACGTAATGTCTTACACATACTTTGATAACCTCTATTATTCCTTACAGAAAAATGAAATATCTCAATAAACAGTAAATTAAAGTTTAGAATGAAAACTACTTTCTATAAAATGAATGACCAAACTATCATCTATCAACAGAACAATTGATGGTAATGTCTGTGAAAAAATTAATTAAATAAAATCCTACTAAGAAGCGTGACCTCTGGCACTATTCTTCTTTAAGTAAGAATTTTCTTTCAATTTTTCTCTTAAGTCTTTTTGTTTAATTTTAAGTTCACTAGGGTACCTCAAAATTTGAATGAAGATATTGGCAGCTCAATCCAATTTACTAGAAAAGCGCTAAGAGATAACTGAAAAAAAAGTCTTTCACAAATGGCATTTTGTATCAGTTTATATGTTTATTTTTAGTTGGTACTATGAATCAGATTTGTCTATGAGCTATTGCTAGATAAAAAGAGGAAAACAGTATTAGGGGAAATCAAGGTATTGAACTCACAAGTTGAACAAATTTCAGAACTAGAGTATGGAAATCAGTTGATACATTTATAAAATCGAATTTTTTTTCCAAATAGACTACACTACTTGCAAATCTCATAAATAAGACTAAGTATAACTCAGGTTATTTTAAAATTCAAGTTGACTTGTTTCATTTCCTAGATCAAGTCTTTGACGCTTTCAAACATCTTTTCTCATTCTGTCAATTAAGTTTTCCTTTATACTGTATAAGTAGAATAGTTTGAGCAGACTCTAGACTTTGAAAAGAACCCTAGTAATATCTTCCTCTCGGCAATGGAATAGCAACTTTAAGGTACATAACAATTAGCAACACTTTTCACGCGCCTAATATCCAGTACTGGTTAGTACATAGCTATAATAAGGTGTTTGCAAGATCTCTTTGGGTCTGAGTTTGCTCTAAGGAACAGGATGCTTGTTATTTAAAATAGTTAGTGTTCTGCTATTATAGTGGAGTGAATTGGTTGTTTTTTGATGCCAGTTGCTATCCTGCTTTTGTTTCCCCAAATAGTTCATAAATGAGGTTTTCCCTAATACAATTTAGAGAATGAGAGCACAAACTTTCTTTGTGCCAATTTTTGTTTTGATGATGGATAAGTGATTTTATTTCGGCCAGTTTGCTTCTTATTCAAGCTTATTGATATTATTGGAAATGGTATTTGTTTTGGTTCCTTATAGAACAAAGCTTCGACCGTTCGTAGCATAAACGTGGCCACGGCCCATACATGGAATTATGCGGCTCAACATATAAAAAAAATAGGGGATTTAATTCCAGATTAGGCCACGAAAACATCAGTTGGTCTTGTTTTGACATGGAGAACTTTAAATTTTAAAGTTGACTGTCTTGCAAAATCTGACACTTTACAAAACTTGTTGTAGGTAAAATTACCAAGTAGGTAACAGCCCTCAAGCTGACCCTTTTAGTGGTTTTGTTTATTTTGTTTATTTTGTTTAGTACCCACATTAGTACTTGAGGTCTTCAGTTTAAGCCTTTTCAGTTTCAGGAAAGGTAACTGACATGTCCTACCCGTAGAGTGGAGGTGATTACTTCTCTTAAAAGATAGGACATTTTCATAAGGAAAAGAAATGGGTACTGATGGAGAACTAGATAAACAAACAGAGCAAGGGAAAATTACTGAAATGGAGTGAACGTGTTAGCACTGACTAAAACATTCCCTAGTAGTTGTTAAGGTTTAAAAACTTCTCGCAAGAAACTCCAAGAGCAGATACCTATCGTTGAAAACTCAGCATGAATATGGGGCCTGAACGGTTTAGTATACTTGATTCATTAGTAACAACAACAAATAAAAGCATAATGACGGTGCTGCCAGACGGGTTTGGGTGCAAGGAATCAATTATTTCTGGAGATTCTCCTGATGCGCTTAAAAAAAGACTAAACATACAAAATATGACAGCAGGTTGGAGCGAATACCCACAATTGTACCATCTTCTCCCACTGTCAGCACCTCGTGTATAGAATTGGTGGGTTCAACATCAGCTCCCAGTTTTAAGCAGATGGCCTCTCATGTTTGGCTAATAACTACGTCTTACTATTTACAAGTTCTCAAAATACTTGAATAAAATGAATAGAAAAAAAGGAATTCTATTGGGTAAAAGGGTCAAAGTCTGACATACTTTTAGCCTCAAATATTGTGAAGATACCCGTATTTTTACTATTATTTATTTTTGTAACTTTTATTTTTGGGTTTGTTTGGGATTTTTATTTATTTTTTATTTTCATTTTTTATTTTTTTTTGTTTTTGTTTCGTTTTTTTCTTTTAATCCTCCACATCTGTTCAAAAAATTCTGACGCATTGGTTAGAATGCTTAAAGCGGCAGTCAGCACAGAGCAGTTTGACTAGTTGGTAATAGCGTTTTCTTGATCGGATATATACTTGAATGTTATTATCATTCTGTTTTTTTATTATTATTTTGTTTATTCTGCTATTCCATCATCCTATTATTCTTATTATTTTGGTATTCGTTGAGCCAGAAAAAGGTTATGGTAAACAAATAACTGATTTATGGTTTCTTGTTACAGAATACGAATCGAATATATTTGGTTTGATTTTGTATTTATATATAAACTCTGGAATCTCTCTCTTAGTCCAAGAAGTTTACATTTTCGTCCTTCTATTTATTCTACTTTCCATTTTCATTTCATATATAGTGAATACCCACGGTTATTACTTTCATCTCTACTATATACGCTCAACTACTAGTCACTCTCGAGAAACCTCTTCCACTATGGCAACTCCTATCCAACTTGAGTGCAACGGCACTACACAACTTCTCGCTATGCAAGTACCCCAAGATATGACTCGCACACACATCAATAGACGAGTATCCGAAGCTATTGGTATGCCTAATGGATCATACTCGCTATTTTACCTTGACAATTTAACTTCAAGCTACCAAAGTCTGTCATTACCAGAAGATTACACCCCTTTAGCTTACATTGCACTATACAAAGGTTTATGTCTTTCTGTTCAACTGGAGCAGCATCAACTATGACAATTACAATGAATGGCACTCACAATTACCACCATTTCATAATCTGTCGTGTCGTATTATAGTCATTTACCTTCTTCTTTTCTTTATTCTTCTTGGTGTTCTAATGCTGTTTTGATTTGATATTCTCTCATGATCCTTTTTTTGTTGCTTGTTTTGGACTACTTTCTTGTTCTCTTGTTTAATATTGCATCCCTGTCTACCACTCCATATAACAATGATTAATATGGGGTTACCATTGTTCTTTTAGTTTTATTTTTATTATTATTTAAATTAGTTTGATTGTTTTTGTCGACGTTTGCTCATGTTTATTGCTTTCATGTCGTTGTCAATAAAATTACCAATTGTCCTTTCGTTTGCCCACAGTGCGGCTGGAGCTGTGTAGGTTATTTATTTGCACATAGAAGTCTTTAAAATTATCATGAAATTAGGTTAGAATAGTCCTCATTGGAATATCATTTCATTAATATTTCGTATTAATCATACTCATTTATGTACGTTTATATTTTCAATTCTGGTCTGGACTACCAACTGACTTCGTTTTGTTTCTTACTCTACATAGTCGACGCCAATTTAACAAATAAGATATGCTTGCTTATTTTTCTTTTTCACAATAAAGAAGATTAGCATGGTCACATTTTGGACTCCTAATCCAGTTTTGGCCGATCGTGATCTAACCATTTTCAATCAAAGAGGTATTCAAGATCTCATCAATGACTGGTGATTCTGGTTTTCGAAAATTCATTTCAACTTGAATTTCGAAAGCATTTGGTTACAATTTAATTCCATAATCATGGTATGAGTTTTTGATTTAACCTTACAGCAGGTTAGCTTAGATATCCATCCCTGATAAATCTCTGGCGGTACTATCGTTATCAGAGGTCAGAGCAAACAGTCCAAGTGCAAGTATAAAAGGGTCATAAAAGATAAATAGCAACTCAAGTCGTTTACCCTTTCAATATCAATTTCATTTAATCGAATCCAATAACCTTCCATCATCTCGGCATGGGCCTAATTACTACCACCCTTACGGCTTCTTGGCAGATGGTATATTCTGTACTTATTAAAGCCTAATCAAATTAATTCAAAAAGGATATATTCCTCCCTTTGAAATGAAAAAAAAAGGAGTAGCCAAATTGATTTATACTTGAATCCTTTTAGCTTCGTTTTTTTCTTTCTACTATCGTGACTTTGAATAACACAAAGAATATTCGTTTATCAAGTATGGTACATAACCCATAATATTCAATTGACCCCTTATCCTTTTCTTCTATAGGCTCCTGTATTGGTTTTGCTTGCACCTACAATGTGGGACATTTGTGATTTCAAATGGCGTTTAACTGCAAAGATTTCGTTTAGTTTATTCGCAATAATGTAATAACATATATTATTATGTATGCGCCCGACGTTCTCTCGCTCCATATTCATCTCGAAAGATGTTAGAACAAACAAGAAAGAAATAATAATTTAAAATAAAAAGAATTAAAGCACAAATAAAAATGTATATATAAATTCATGTACTGTAAGGTGAAGCATCATATTTATGTCTTGGATAAAATATCTTGACATGTTTTTCTTCTTGTGTAACCACAAACCCCCTATATTTGATTGAACTAACACCCTATGTCGATTCTGTGCCTGTACATGATGCGGATATTATCTGCAAAAATATGCGTCAGCCCGGAGTCGAACCGGGGGCTCGTCGATGGCAACGACGAATTTTACCGCTAAACCACTGACGCTCGAATATACCAAAATCTATTCTTTGGGATTCATGAGAAGATTATGCATGATGTAGAGTTTTTTTTTTAATCATTTTACACTGACATATTTTATTCTGAATTAAAGTCTATTTTTATATATTTAATTTTCTATCCATTAACTCAACAATACTTTGGTTGTGGCTTTGTAATCTTACGTTATGTTAGAATAACAAGACCAGGACTAAACTTTGATAGCCAGCATTCCCACCATGTT
Source organism: Geotrichum klebahnii (assembly GCA_030570935.1). Taxonomy (NCBI): domain Eukaryota; kingdom Fungi; phylum Ascomycota; class Dipodascomycetes; order Dipodascales; family Dipodascaceae; genus Geotrichum; species Geotrichum klebahnii. The sequence goes on from JAJLWW010000130.1 coordinate 7,931, forward strand.
GAACACCAATGAAGAGGCCACTTTGAAGTTGAGTTGAATACCTCCTTAGTGCTTTTGTAGAATATAGTATTGTTCTATCCGTTGAAGTTGATATTAAATTAATTTACTCTACCAAAACAGCCCCAGTATAAGAAGGATTCCACATCCATTCCACCCGGAATATTTTTTTGAAAGTGGCAAATAAACAGGCTATAATTAATTGTGTACAGTTATAGTTGTTGCATTAATGTTAGAATATGAAGTATATAATTATCTATTACTGAATTATTACTTTGCTGGCTTTTTGGTGCTGTTGTGAGCATTTCTTGATTCAAAAATTGGATCTAATTCATTCAATATCAAATTCTTCATTGATTATTTTTAGTGCTTATTATTTCTTTGGACTACTGACTAATTTGCAGTGGGCGCTATTCGGTTACTCACTATGAGTTTAATATATAACGGATAGTCAATATGAAACCTAGGTATAAACGAAGAGCCATGCCCAACAGTGTTTGCATATAATTAAAACAATTACAGAAGTATAAATACAAAAAAATTTTCTGAGTTACAGATAGTCAAAAAAATCATTTTGATCAATTAATTTGAAATTATGAGATAAGGTCATATACATTGGATTCTCATCAATTGGTTACACTCTTTCGAGTAAATTGATAATTTATGGTCCTGGGTTTGCACTTAACCTATAAATCTATCTTTTGTTAATCAATTGATGGCACTGCTTTCCTATTTATAACTGTCTTTTTCGATTATCGATTTGTTTGAATCTCATATAAAAGTCAATTGCTAGCTCTATACCATCATGCGCTTTTAACTAAATGATATCATAAAAGCTGAGGAGAGATATAAGTGCTTTTAAAAGTTCAACCTCTGTTTAAAAATTAAAATAAAAAATTAGAATATTGAAGCTTATGATGCTGAAATGCCCTCAACTGTTTTAATTATTCCTAAATATAGCTACCTTAATTCAAGACAGAGATCAACCGAGTTGTACCTAGACGTTCATTTAATCAAGTTAGAGAATGAAAGTCAACTACAAATTAAAAGTTTTTTTTCATCATATATCTCTATAAATTCAATTTATTTGTTGTGGCTTTATCTCCTAAGCACCCGAAATCATGAAACAAAGCTATAATTAGACTTCATGTATGATATCAACACCTATCATCTAATTTTGGCCAATTAGAAAAATGAACAATGATTGAACTTGACTAAAGGTATTTTCAGGTCTTTTACCTGCTATTTTCTGTTTTCAACTGAGGGTTATCTCAGGATCGTTTAAGATATATACAAGAACAAAAGAAATGCTCATGATCAGAGCTCTAAGAATCATGCCCACGTTATAAAACACCTTCTGCATATACATATCTCTTGATAATCCCATTTTCCACTTTGCTTTCCATAAGTGAAGCTCATATTAGAATAATGCCCAAAGTCTATTAAGTTGTCGTAGGGTTTCGTTCAATAAACTACCTACGTTCAGCATGACTAGTGAGAATATTTTAATTCATCCTCTAACATTCATACTATATGAATATAGTTCCTTTAATTCAAATTACTTGCTCATTATTTCTCCAGAAAATTGACCCTTCACATGTCTCCTTAAAAATAGAAACACTAGGCAAGTGTATATAATGGTATAATGAGTGAGAACGAATTGGTGTTTATATTAAATTTACCATCTCTCTTTATAAATTTCTTCACGTCTATTCAGATAAAGCCAGACAATGATAACGCAGAGAAAACAGGAAGGGATTCACTTAAACTATTAAAGAGATATAAAATTTAACTAGCCTACATAAACTTGGAAACAAAAATAATTATGGAAAAACCATTAGTTGGAAAAGACAAGTAGATAAATTTAATATATTAGAGAAATTTAAACAGTGCCATTCTAACAGCTCATTTTTACAATTAAAACAATTCTGAAGAAACCGTTTTTTGCCTCAAAGTTTCAATTCGTAATTAATGCTCCTTTAAATTGAGTAAAACACTTTGATCTCTTAAAATAAATTTTATATCAAGTTCATGTAAATAATTGAATCAAAAAGTTTAATAGTCTTACTGATAGCATATAAATTTCTTCCGTAGCCTGCCTGTAAGCATAATATCTCTGTCTGTTTTATAGCGACTAGTAAAAAGATAGTAACAAGATCACTGCCAGGTTAAGCCTACTCTGAACCAGGCCTGCAGAATGCAAATTTCTACCCACCTAGTTTAGGATCTAAAAGAAATAAGATAACATTGGGATTTAAACTAAAATTCCGGTCATTTTATGTTTGACTCAAAGATATTCATATATCACAAATTAAATAGTGACAATGTTATTGCAAAGAGCACTAGTTATTTAAAAACATAGCATACATTTCCTTCTATTTGTATTGTGTATTACAAAAAGAAAACAATTCGTGAATTGAAGAATTATCATTTCGTCCTTTCAAACAGTGAAACCATTAGAGGAAATCTTGTTATTAGAAATCCTCAAAGCACAATAGTCATAATCTGAACTGAAGTAGCTTAGCTGTTAACTCATTTATATTATTGTAACTTACACTTTGATTGAAAGGGATATTGTTCTTAAGATCCGAAAATGGATCCTGTCTAATTCTCCTTAAAGAATTATGGGGTTACATTTAATAAAAAAGATAGGGATCATTCAAATTTTGTTAATTTGAAACTTTTAGGGCTGCGTTATACTTGAAGCTTTGAATAGTCAAAGTACTGAACTATCATCGACCAAGGAAGCTACAACAAATGACTGTGATCTCCCCCGGATTTATGTCGGCAACCAGAATTTGGCGGGGCGGGGATTTCACATTGCACGTGACCAAACTGAATTTTCTGGAAGGAAAGAGAACAAAAATATAGTTATTTTGTAGTGCATTACCTAAGCATTTAGAGCCAAAATTTCATATTCAATGCTCACAGACTTCACTTCTAGTAATTTTTTTTCGTCCTATTCCTTTTCCTCAAATCATTCATCCATCAAACGAAACGAGATTTCATCTAGAAACAACCGAATAAAATCTTAATCACAATGGTAAGACCTACCAAAGAAATATCAAGCTAACCTGTATATCTAACTTTATTTTTATGAATATAGTCTGCCATCAAGTCCATCAAATCTGTTATTCCCATGCTTGACCGTGTTTTGGTTCAACGTCTGAAGCCCAAGACCCAGACTGCCTCTGGTATCTTCATCCCTGAGAAGAACACTGAAAAGCTGAACGAGGCTGATGTCCTTGCTGTTGGCCCTGGTGTTCCCGATACCAAGACTGGTGCTTTGATTGAGCCCGCTGTTAAGGCTGGTGACCGTGTGTTGCTGCCTTCTTTCGGAGGTTCTGTGATCAGAGTAGGTGAAGACGAGTATCTTCTTTTCAGAGATACTGAGATTCTTGCTAAGCTGTCTAAGGATTAAACAAACAACAAAACAAGCATATCGTCTATGTTAATGATACTTTTTTTACGTTTGGATCCAGGTGTGTTGTAAATAGTGGACGGTTTGAGTTAGTTCAATAATCTAAACTCTGTATATATTTCAATTTTTTTCCGTTCAAGCTTTTGTATGTTAAAGGGGCTGATTATAACTCTTTTAATCTGTAATGGTTTGGAGTAGAACCTCAGCATGTGTAAAGATTATATCTGCTTCTTTGGAGGGTAGAAAGGTTATTGAGAGAAAAATGGCAACTCATCTCATCACCCATCAGAAATCGAGGCATTTTATCAACGACATAGATATATTTATGGCTTCTTAGCCGTCGAATATCTTAGCCATAACAAACAATAAACGAATTATAGTCATTAAATTAAAATCATGTATGATAATTTCAATAAACCAAGACATGAAAGTTAAGTAAAGAATCATATATCATTTCTCAAGATATGAACAAAAAAAAAAGGACCGATTGGAAATTTTCAATATAAAAAATAACGATAACAGTAAAACTAATAAAAAAAATCAAGAAAAATACATCATAAAATGGTAACAAAATAAAAGAATAAATATAAAATGTGGGAATTTATTAAACCTGGAAGCAACAGCACATTATTTCCTTTGCTGTTGCTGTTGCTGTTGTTGATGGGAATTGGGATTAGTATGATGTAGAGGTTCAGATGGATGAACACCTCGTTCGTTACTCTCTCGAGATGGAAACTCGTACCCATAGACACCACCTGAAGGTGTATCTCTAGTATTTGAGACAAATGATGAAAGCGAACGAGAGGGTTGCTGATCAATTGCTTGATCGGGTGATCGATAGTGGTCTTGATAAAGACTAAACGGTGATGCTTGCAACGGTCTTATTTGTGGTGAATCGTGGGATACAGGGGGCGGGGGTGTACTAGAAGGAGGACCACGCAAAATAGAAGGGGTGGAACTCTGAGAAGGAGAGTAGGCAGATCGGCCTGATAGAGATGGCAATGGCAAATAGGTTGATCTGGTATTGCTTAAAGGAGCAATTTGTTGTGAGAGTGGTACCACGGCTGCTGGTGAGCTACTACCTCCAGAACTACTGCGTCTCAAAGACATGTCACTATAGCCAGGAGTACTTGCTGTTGGTTCTTGTAAACGCATATATTGGCTGGGATATAGGCTACTACCACCAAACCGTTTGTCTCCCGCAGCACCGGCTAGTGTTGCTGCCGCTGTTGCTGCTTCAGCTGATACTGGTGATCCAGTCCGACCAGTATACATGGAAACATATGATCCTCTTGAAGGAGGAGCCGGCTGAATTCCAGGGGACAACGAAGGAAGATAGGGTGAAGAACTCGGCGCAGGCTGAGAAAATGCCTTTGGTAATGCTTGCCCACCCGAATTATAAGCAGACCTATCAATAGGTGATATCGAAGGAAGAGTTTGGTGCTGTTGTTGAGGAGATCCTTCTGATATAATTGGATTCAGAATACTGGATAACGAACTACCCCGAGAGTGTGAAAAATCAGAGCGGCCAATAGGAAGTGTAGTATGAGTGTGATAAGGGCTCTTGTTAGTAGGCACATCTGTCAGACTTGAAACAGAGAGTCCACGCCTACCAACAGAGTCCGGCTGACTAGCAAAATTCGAAGGAACAGGACTTTTAGAATCACTTGAAATAGGACTAAATGGAGGCAGGCTATAGGTGGTGGGTACAGTCGGGGAATTTACAAGCGGCGTTGATTGCTGTTGGTGCTTTTGTTGCTGTCGTTGAGTTTCTTCAATATCACGTTCGCGCTGCTGAATTTGGCGCATTCTTTCTAGCTCCAAGGTCTTTTCTCGAGCTCTCTCTGACTCCATAGCTACTCTATTTTGCTCTTCGGCACGCCTCATCTCTTCCTGAGCTTGTCTCTCACGTTCCAAATTTTCACGTTGTTGCTGCTGTAAATAAAAATTATTATTTCCAGGTAATCCAGAATCGTTAGACTGCATACTTGGTATTTTAGGCTGAGGCAGATAATACCCAGAAGACCTAACAGAAGACTCAAACAGAGTTGCAGATGGCAAAGAAGTCTGTACATCAACAACTGGATTGTTATTAGCTGGATTAGCATTATAGTTGCCATTGTTATAGGAATATAGCAAAGGCGACTTTTGGTCAAGATTAGAAAGGGAAGAGGGGCTTGTCTCGTAAGATTCTTTTGGAGAATGTGGAGCTCCCAGTTTGTGAGTCAGGGGTGGAATAGTAGAAGAGGCTCGTGATTGAGGAGAGTCTGACCGACGAAGAGTTGAAGGAACAGGAAGTGCTCGTGAAGCTCCAGACATAGAAGGAGAATATTGAACCTCCTCTGAAGCTTGGAGAAGTTGTTGAATTGATGAAGGAGAAGGAAGATGGGGTTGAGGTTGAGGCTGAGATTGAGGTTGAGATTGAGGTCGAGGGAGAGGTTTGGATTGGAGTTCAGGTTGCGGGTGAGCACGAGGTTGATGTTGAGACAAAGGTTGAGCCTGTGATTGAGATGGAGGCTGAGACGGAGATTGAGACTGAGAGGGATATTGCGGACGTTGTACTGGAGTTACCAAATTACGTTTTGGAGAATTCAACTTTTTATCCAAAGCACTCATTAAAGCAATTTCAGCTGACGAAGATGTAGGCTGAGCAGGGGCAATGGAAACAGGCACACGATGCCCTTCAGAGGAATAATGGCCATGACTAACTGGATGCTGAGTAGGCTGAACACCTTGCTGTCCCATTTTTTCTGTTTCTGGTGGTCCCCTAGAAGAAGTACCTCGTTTACGAAGCTCAACATCTTCAGGAATATGTGGAGGCACGGGGACAGGGAGTCCTTGATTTATTCGCTCATCAGCGTCAATTGCTAATTTCGCCCATCCTTTTGATTCTGCATGCTTCGCAAAATAGTTCTTAACCATTACCACACTCTTTGACTTGAAATGTTTAGCAAACTTTTCCCAGTTCGTGCCATAAGAAAGTAGTAACTGCTGAAATAGATTTGTTTCATAAACGCTCCAGTAACTTACAGCACGCTCCCTTGGATGAATTGGCTGAACATTAACTGGCTGCTGAGATAAAATCAGTTCCTTATCTGCAAGAACAGGACTTAGAGTAGGAAGTTCAACAGAACCGCTACTTGAGGCCTCATCAGGTCGAGCCTTTTCACGACGAGTTGAGTTACTAACCTTAGGGTTTTTCTTTGCACGTTTCCGCCCTTCCACATCATGATCTGGCAGAGGTCTTTTCAAATCTTCAGTCTCTATCACCTTAGCTTCCTCACCAGGAGTAACTGCATGTGCTGAGTCTATGTCAGACACTGTTGAAGGAGATTGAGCAACAGATTTTTGAACATCCTCTTGGATTGGAGTACCCTCAGTGATTCCCTCTGACTGTTGGCGAGAACCATTTTGCGGTTTGTCTTTCTGTACCTTCTTGCGTCCTTTGCGAGAATTGCGTTTACTCTTGTTGAGAAGAAGAGCTTTATAGTCAACTTGTTTCTTTGTTCGATAGTAATGGAGTACACAATCATTAAATGTGCGGCACCCACCCATTGTTTTCGCAATTTTACCAAACTGCTTAGGCGCTAAAACATATGCTTCACAAAAAGCTTCATGCTCTTCTGGAGTAAAGTTATCAATTCCATCTGTAATAAGCCGCTGGTAAGGAATAGATTTGTCTTCAACGAAATTGTTACTATCAATATATCGAATCTCGTCTCGTTCAATAGGGTCATAAATCAAATCAGGAACATGAGCAGAAGTTAGTGTAGCTCGCATAGAAGGGTCTCGAGCACTTTCACGCTCAAAATTGGCAAGAATTTCTAAAAATTCAGCCTCACTCCTAACTGAGTCACCATGGTTACGACCACGGCGTCCACCACTTGAAGGTTGATTGTTTTCCTTGGCAATTTGTGGAGATTGAGCCATACTGAGGGATTGAGAAACACTGGTTTTAGATCCTTCCTTTTTTTCAACATTCATACAATATCGTAGCCACATCGATTTCATGTCATCAAATCGCTGACGAAACACTAAAGAATCATTGTGTAAGTCCTTGCGATGCTCAGCTATCCGATCTACTAAAACGTCATGCACTTTAATGTTATTGAACTTTTGATTTTCACGGTAGAACGGATATTCTGACAGAGACTTGATAGGGTGGGAGGAATAATATTTCATATTTTTGTAAAGTTCTGCTTTGGAAAGATGCTCGACCTCATAAAGTGCTTGTTCTAGACGATTTAATGGGAACATGACTACAGGCTCTGAAGGTGGTTCCACGGATTTTGAGTTTGGCGACACTTCTGTTGGCAAGGATTCTTTGACTGGAGTGTTCAGCTTCAATTCAGATCCATCACTTACGGGAACCCCAGATATTTTTTCAACTGGGATCGTAGATGACTCAGTTAATTCAACAGGTTTGGAAGCTTCTTCGTCCTGAATATCCGACATTTCAGTGTCTTGAATATAGTCTCGATGTACAGGAATAGGTACAACAAGCTTTTGTTCAACATAATTAGAAGGTACTGGCTGAATTTTATCCGAGACTTTAAGAACCTCTGTAGTACTTAAGGCAGGCTTTACCAACGATTTAGGTTCCTCAGGTTCATAGGCATCATCAAGCTCAGGAGAATCAGTACTAACTTTTACAGGCAAACTCAATGGAGTAGGCGATTCATCTTTCTGTGGTTCCTCAACTTTGGGAGAGACTACTTTCTCGACTTTTGCAGGGATTTTAACTTCGATTTCCAATTCAGAATTGATCATGGGCTTGGATGTAGATTGCTTTTCAGATATCATCGATTCCCCCGATTTCAATAATAATTGATCTTTGTCAGAGCTGTCCTTCGTAGACGGTGGGCGGAAAGCCGGTTCAGTGAGTTGGCTCACCCCAGCGTTGATTTCCAACACTTCGATATCGGCAAGTGGTGCATACTTTTCTTCGGACTTTTCTTCGGACTTTTCTTCAGGTATGGCTTGAAACTTTTCTTCAGGCTTATCCTCAGGCTTATCTTCAAGCTTATCTTCAGGTTTATTTTCGGTCTTGTCTTCGACTTTATCATCCACTTCAGACGTGATTGATCTTCGGGATGTAGTTTGCTTGGAATCCAGCTGAACCTCATCAGAGACTTTGGAAGTAGGAGTTGTTGATGAAGGTTCTCTGACTCTTGATGCTGAAACTGGTGGAGTTGACTTTTCGACTTTTTCAACTACGCTAGGCTGCTTCGATGAAGCTCCCCTCTCTCCAGATAAAGATGAATTGAGTTTCGCAGGTAAGGACGCAACACGGAGATCACTCGATCCCTTTACAGTTGACGCAGTAGTGTCTTTGGCAAGTCTCTGAGGCTCTGGTTGAGAAACAGAGCGTTTGAAATCCTGGGGTCGTAATGATGGAGAGCTTCGTGTTGAAGATTTGCGTATCGATATTGCAGCAGTCGAACTAGACTTAACATGCTTTTTGTCAAGTTGAGGAACTGGCGTTTCCTGTTTTATGGCATCTTTTACCTTGGATTTTTCATCCAAATTCTCCTCAGAAACTAAATGTGGAAACAAGTCATCTTTTGGTTTAGTTGAATCCACCGAGGACAAACGGTCCTTGTGCTTAACGGATGAACTTCGATCAGACGCAACAGAATTAGTTGGAGATGGGGCAGAATAATTTTGGTTGAGAGATCTGGAAGATGAAGGTTCTGATGGCTTGGCTCGAAGGGGGTGGTTTTCAACGGAAGATGACTTTGGAACAGATTCGGGATTTTCTCGAGGAGGATGGCGAAGGCTTCGATCTGAACCAACAGAAGATGGAGGAATGGATGACCCTGAGTGATCTCGAGGCCTTCTTGAAAGCATGTCATAATCTGTAGGCATTCCTTTGTCTTTCGAATAATAAGGATCATACCGCTTATCCTTGTACATATCTCGGTTACCATGAGCATTCGCTAGACGGTCGCGTTCCCAGCGATCTCGTTCTCTATCCCTCTCTCTTTCTCGATCCCACATTAGTGACCTGTCACCACGCTTGTCTCGAGGGTCTCCTCTAAGGTCCCTATCCCGATCCCGATCTCGTTCACGGTCCCTTAGGTCTCTAGGATCTCTTTCTAAATCTCTGTGCCTATCAGTCCATGGCTGGTTCATTACGTAACCACCATCATTCCCTGGGCCTGCACCCATCGATTTCTGATCCCATTTACGTCGTTCATCTGACACTCTCCGCCGGCTGTCATAATCGCGGTCACGGCTGTCGTGGTACTTATCATAATAATTTGAATCAGTCGTTGGAGGTGGAGGGCCACTATCTCTGTCTCCAGGAAGGCCTCCTGTGGGCGCGTTGCTAGTACTGGGTTTATGATGATGGTGATGATACGTATCTCGTTCGTCAAATACATTTCCTGAAGATACTGAACGTTGAGGAGGACGCGAAGAACGTTGTTGTTGCCAAGATTTAGACTGGCTAGAGTTGTATGGCGGCTGAGGAGGATATTCAGACTGATGAGAGCTGCGGTCTGGAGGGGCAAATGATCTGTAATCATGATACCTTGAATATGAAGATTCGGAATAAGAGGGTTGAGAGTTGTGGCGAGTGGGGCCAGTACCGTGACTACTTGATGAAGATATCGGTGGAGGGCCGTTACGAGAATAGTAATCGGAAGGATGTCTTGAATTATAGGCGTAGTCTCTTCGTGAATTATAAGGAGGAGAAGCTTCTCGTCGCTAAGCATAATGTTAATACTTGTGGATAGCAAAGAAATAAAACAAATGAAACTTACATAGTCATTCATATTTTGTCTGCGTTTATATTCTGCTGCCGCTGCCTCACGCTCACGAATATCGCGTTCTTTACGCCTGTCTTCAACCCTCCTGGCATCACGAGAATCGTGATACGTAGGGCTGAGAGGGAAATGATTTGAAGGAGGAGCCATTATAAGTCGCGTGAATCTGAGTATCTGAGTTAATGAATGCTGTTAAGAAAATAAAATAGAGATTTTAAGTGTGTTTCCATACCTTCTTTAAGAGACATACAGGAACTCATGTCCAGAAGAAAACAAATAAAAAAGAAAAAACAACAGAAGGAAAACACAAAACAAAATAAAAATAATAAAAAAAGAAAACCCGTTGTTGTAAAGATGTAAAGATGTAAAGAGAAATCACGTCACGGGTAGTTTAAATGTAAGTAATAGTATTTTGTAGGGAGTCTCGCGTTTTGTTTAAACAAGTCAAAGTAAAAACGGGTTCTTGTGGGTAGAGGTCTAGATATTCCCAATGATAGTGGTGGTGATAGTTTTGTAGGGAGGTTTAAAATTTTTGTTCCTGTTTCTGAGTCATCAACTTTGCTGGGAGGCAATTCCAATCATCGACAGCGGGGAACCTAGAGATGAAGAGAAGTCTAGCGAGGAACAAAATATGGATCTAAATCATCCAGATAAAGGAAATCATTAAAATGAAAAGCTGGCTGGAATCTTCCCTGAGTTCCAGGGATTTCCATAGATTTCTTAACATTGTTAAAGGCTTGAAGCCAAAATGCAAAACTAAGTTTTCACTATGAACAGGTATTACTCATAGCAATCAAAGATATAAACTCCTTTATAGTCCAGGAACATAATCCATAGTTAACGAGATAATCCTGGATGATCAAAACCTTCCATGATATTCTTGATCACTTATTATTGATGAGGATGAAAAAGGTTGAAAAAGAGTTTTAGAAAATATAAAAAGATATGAATTTGGTTAAGTTGAAAAAAAGAATAAAAAAAATAAACTTTTCCATTATCTAGATTTGATTCCAGAATACGGCCACAACTATTTTTCCTATTACCAACCAACCTCCCCCATAAATTTCTAGCTCAAAAAGAGACGTCAAAACAAGCAACATGACCCAGACTGTTAACCAAGATAAGTTTCGTGGCGGAACTTCTACTGTTGTTGGATTATTAGCCTGCCAGCTTAATTCATACCAACAAACGCTGGAAACGAAAGTAGTCTCTTGTGCTCCTTGGAAAGAACAGCCAGCCACAGTGGAAGATGCTAAGAAAAATAAGAAGAAGAAAGATCAGAAGACACCTGCATCCGAACAACCAGTGGCCAAGGAACTTTTTGAGTTAGAACTGGAAGATACTGTATTATTTCCAGAAGGAGGTGGCCAGCCTTCAGATTCTGGTATTTTGATCGCCAGCATCGATGGTGAACAGCGTGAAATTAATGTTAGTAGCGTTCGTCGAGATGGGTTAACAGCACTGCATTTAGTCGAAGTACCGCTGGAACCAGCTACTAAAGTTACGGCCAAGATTAATTGGGCCAAGAGGTTGGATCATATGCAGCAACACACCGGTCAGCACCTACTATCTGCTATTTTGGATAAGCGAGAGGTACCCACGTTGGGCTGGAACATGGGTGAAAAATTCAACTATGTGGAGTTGAATCGAAAGCTCAGCCAAGAAGAAGTTGACAGTGTACAAGCTGAGGTTGATGCTGCTATTCTTGGGGGTACAGGCATCAAAGTCGAGATTCCAGAAGATGAGGAAGTAGAGCACAAGGCACCTGAGGACTATGACACTGAAAAGGGTGTTATTCGGGTGGTACACATTGGACAGTTGGACTCTAACCCTTGTTGCGGAACTCATTTGCAGTCGACCAGTGAAATTGGGGCCTTGTCTTTGTTTCATCAGCAGGCAATTCGAGGAACCAACAGTCGTTTGTTTTTCATGGCCGGAGGAAGAGTAACAGCATTTGCTCGCTCTGCTAACGACTCCTTACGCCGAATTAATGCGGCTTTATCATGCCAGACTGAAGATATTGATGACAAGATTAGCCGACTGAATTCGCAGCTCCGGGAAGCCAATAACAAAGAAAAGTATTGGTCTGCCGAGAGTGCTCGCCATGAAGCCAATAGCATCAAATCTCTGTTGGCTAATGGTGCTAAGGTTGTCTTTTCTTATTCACCAAAGGGCACAATGGATTACTTTAAAACTATTGAAAGGGAACTAGGTGATATTTCAGGCACCATTGTACTTGTTGGTGGTGATATTAAGGAAGCTGGCATGATTATTGTTGCAGGAGCCGATGTTGCCGATGTAGCTAAAAGAGTTGTTTCACAAGTGCCCAATGCTAGAGGAGGAGGTAAAGGCAAATGGCAAGGAAAGGTACCTCTATGGGAAAAGAACAGTCTTGACACTTTACTAGAAGAATTTAAAGAGTGCACAATTTAGTTGAATAAAAAAAATATTAGTAGTATTATAATAATAGTTTACACATATATAGTTGTAATATTTATTTAAAGAAATCAATTGGCCACACCCGGAGGTAGTAGACCTTTTAAGCGCCATCTCCAACGGAGTTTACGGCGGACTGTTGAATACCAGTCATTAGAAGATGAAGAATGAATAATAGGCAAGGTAGAAGTAGAGAGAGATGCAAATTTAGGGTGTTTCAAGCGAGGGGTGGACTGTTGTTGGAGACAGGCACAGTCGTTACAGACAAGTTCCGAAAAAGATGTGTTTGTAAACTCTTGAAGATGCTTTTTGCAGTGAACACAGGTCTTAACCAAAGAGCCTCGACGCATGGTAGAAAACGGAGACAGAGAGTGTGAAGAGGAAGAGGTGGATTTGGCCACTCTGTGGTGAGGTTGGAACTGTTGTGTAGTATTTGGATCAAAGTAGTCCTCAACAAAGACTATAGAGTCCTTTGACAGGAGCGAGTGCTTTGGAGGAAAGTATGGATCAGACGAAAGCTCAACCTGGCCAGAGACATTTACAAATGTATTATAGACTTGTGGGAACGTTGTCAGCTTTTGGTTATCCAGCAAGTCCAAGTTAGATTGAGTAAATTGTCTCTTTGAGCGCTGGGAGTTTAGTTTGATCTTTGACTTTCGTTTTCTTAGACCATGAGCCGAGCTTTTAGGTCTAAGCGGTGATTGGGTGGGTACATCAGAATAAAGTGGATCAGGCGGGATTTTGTGGATGGAGGTGGTCGTCGGTTGCTGGAACAAGGCCATGAGCTGTGATACGGCGGGACTCTGAGCATGATGCAGGGCGGGAGATGAATCTACATACTGGGGAGAAGTTGGAGCCAAACGATTGATGGAACTTATAGATGGGGGAGATGCAAGAGAAGATGAAGGATATGGGTAGATATCACTGACAGTTGAGACCGAGTGCGAATGCTGTGGATAATAGGACGAGGAACTAGAGGAAGTAGATGAGCCGAAGGAATTGGACGATCTAGAGGATTCTGAGGGTGCAGTCTCTGGTGAATTTAGCAGAGACATTCCAGGGGGCTGATGTTGTAGTAGTTGTTGTTTTTGTTGTTGTTGGATAGTTTCGACTAAGGGCATATTGGGTTTAAGTGAGTGGTATGGTGGTTTCAGAGGTAAGTTCTGTGGCTAATTGACAAGTCATGTACTGGCCGAGTCTGCTGAAATTGACATAGTGATGGGGTGAAAGACCGTGAGTGAAAGAAAGGAGCGAATGTAAAACGAGGGACTTGTGGTGAAGGCGTGAAAATTTGTCTGTTGACAGTGGTTGGCACTGAAAAGAAGAGGAAGAGAGGGCGAAGAAATTGTCGAGAAGGAAAAGGGAAAAAGGGGAAAGGGATAAACGCATGGAGCCCTGTATAACAGGCCTTTTTTTATTTAGGTTCCGCCCTGAAATGTTCATCAAAAATTACAATTTGAAACCCAAGAATTAGATGTAAAGCCCTAATATCTGGAATTGCGGTTAGGGTGCTATTTAACAAACCAAAATTACATTTTTTTTATCTGGACGAGACGAGGAACAGTGATAAATAGTTTGCTCCATGAAAAATCCACCTTCTCTGTATCGAAGGATTTCAAGACTTATCGAATCCTTATTTGGATCCCTGGGAACGGTTCATTTGTCAATATTGAAGTGTCAGGTTTTAATTTGTCCCAATTTCAGTGCTTTTGTATTTTTTTTCTTCTAACTTGTAGGATTCTGTCACAACGATTTCCCAAATGCTAAAGATTCTCCATCCTTCACAAGGTCAAGCAGGACTGAGAAAGATAAATCACGAAGGTAGTTTCTGAATTCCAAAGAAGGGTATAAAACCTTCGTTAATAGTGACGATGAGATCTGCGATGAGAAAGATAATGAGCTTGGTCCACTAGGTGACTTTTTGTTTAATGATTTGATTTGGATTCGGCTAATTTGGAAAAGAAGATTAAAGGCCTAAGTTGGTCCGTTATATTAGTTTTATTACCAGCAGCAGTGATTTCATTTCACAGCCTGCCGCAGGATGATTACATCATGCCAATCTGCAATATTTGTGCCCTGCCTACCTCCTATCAATCTACTCCAAGACTCTACTTGTCAAGTCTTATTGAATGTTATGCCCGTTTGTTTCTAATTGCATTTTCCGATATATGCCTAGTGGAATTCTCAAAATGACGTATTATAACGCACATATATAAGAAGATTTATTACTATTATCATATATTCAACAAAAAATTCGGATCTTTGTGACGAAACGATGAACAAAATGGGGGGGATTAGTGGTATCGCTAATGTGTCAAGCCCAGTTTTTTGGACAGAAAGAGAAAGTGTGTAGCTGAATTATTAAGAGAAATGAAAATTAGTTACGATGATCAAGTTAGATAAAAAATCTGGTTTAGTATTAGATTATAGAACCCTAATCTGATTTCGATTGATATTCATCTAATCATTTTCATTTGCGGTGGCCTTTACCTGCGTTTGTTGTTGTTGACAATTAACCTAAACGGGTTAAGCACAGTGTCGTTTTAAAACAAGTTAGCGGTAAGGATAAAAATAAAAGTGTCAAGTACCAAGTGTCAAGTTTCAAGTGATATGTACAATCATGTGACACTTTAATTTACCTGTGTTCTACATGACAAATCATTATAAGCCCATTACTTAATAAATTAAAGTATATTACATTATCCTATTTAAGTACGATCAACAAGGTACATGTCAACAATCTGGTCGATTGCCCACAACATGCTATCTGTTGCATCATTAACATTTATGTGCGTGGTGGGCACAAACGCACCTGAAAACAACCACAACAACCCAACTGTTGCAGTTACGCTTACTCGGTTGCAACCAACTGCCAGACCACCACCACCACTGATATTTACTTACGCACCACTCCACCGCATGCTCACTGCCATAGTTTAAAATTTCATGCATATATATTGATATACATTTATTCATCTCACATGCCAATATCCCATTAAAAGGGCTAAATATCATTCTTGGAAGCTGGTCAAGATGGAAAAAGAAAAAACATCCCCAATAAAAATCACCACTTACTCTCTGTTGCACCTCATTCCAACAACATTTTATCCATAAACTTTGTTATCACCACCCATCTCGGTTTGGGTGGCTCCAAAGTTCATTTTGGGCCGTGAATACTATAAACAAGTAAATATGGCTTATCTGATACCTGTTTTGAACCTGTTTATAAGAATTTTCCTATGGCACTGTCCATGGTTCTACTTTGTTGCATCGCTTTTGGCACTGGAAAGCAGCCCTTTTTCAACATCTCTGACTAAGCATTGTCATAAACTGAGTCATGGCATTTAAGTTTTAGTGTGCCAATTCACCCTCGTACCAGCCCTCTAAATAAAAACAAAAAAGAATAAAAGTAAATAAGAAAAATAAAATATCAACTATTACTATTACTATTAACTATCAAATAAATCAAATACATGACAAAATGAAAAATTATGAAAAAATGACAAAATTATACCCCAACCAACCATTTTATTTATTTATATCACTTTCGTTTACGAACTTTTCCATTTTCTCCATTTATATATAACTCAATCTTTTCCTTCTTTTTTTTTTTCTTCTTCTTTTCTTTCTTCATCTTTTTTGCTAGTTTAGCTTTCTCTTTTACTATCAATCACCCCACACCCTCGCTGATTTCAATCCACCCTCGGTTATAATCGCTCGCTGCACCCACTTACTGGTTACCACCCGCTTCTAGACATCTAATGCTTCTTAAATCCAAACTCGCTCCATTCGCTTGGGCCGCCGTCGCTTTGGGTACGTATCTCGACAATTGTCACATCTTTTTACATTACATGGACTAACACACTACATTGTAGCTGATACTTGCGATGAGTCCATCACAGCCTCCTCGCAATCCGACCTAGATAACCTTTCATCCTGCACAACATTCACAGGTGATATTACCCTCGCTAGTCCCCTGACATCTGCCGTCCTCAACGGTATTCAATCAATTGATGGAAGTCTCACTGCTAGCAATATCACAACCCTCAGATCTATCTCAGCTCCTAACTTGGTCAATATTTCTGACACACTCACTCTCAACATTCTGCAGTCCCTGAATTCTGCTTCCTTCCCTCTCCTGACTGAGGTCGGTTCCATCTCCTTCGTCACTCTTAATGCCCTTAATACTATCTCTTTGGATGCAGGTATCTCATCAGCTGATAGCCTCGTCATTTCAGATACTACTCTCAACAGTATCAGTGGCATTAATCTCACAACCGTTGACACCCTCAACATTAATAATAACAGATATCTGACCAGCCTCAGCTTTAACCTGAGATCCGTTTCCAATCTTTTGGACTTTTCTTCCACTGGTAACAGAGTTGAAGTCAATTTCCCCGACTTAATCTGGGCTAACAACATTACTTTGCGTGACTGTAACGTTGTCACCCTTCCTGTCGTCACCAAGATCAACTCTACTTTGTCCTTCACCAACAACACTCTTGAATCCATTTCCTGCCCTCAGTTGACCGAAGTTGGTGGCTCCTTGGCTATTGTGTCCAACTCCCAACTCACTAATCTCTCTTTCCCCAAGTTGGGAAGTATTGGCGGTGGCTTCCAGATTGCAAACAACACTAAGCTGCTTTCAATCGACGGCTTCCCCAATTTAACCACCATTGGCGGTGCCATTGATTTCATTGGTGATTTTGATAACGCCACTTTACCCGAAATCTCTATCATCAGGGGCGGTGTCTACATTGAGTCTGACTCTGATAACTTCAACTGTTCTTCTTGGAACGAGGTCCAGGAAGACTCCATCATTCGTGGTGACTCCTATGAGTGCAAGGGAGCAGATGTATCCACCTCAGTGGCCATTTCGACCGCTGCGGAAACTGGATCGGCTACTGGCTCTGGAAGTGCTGCTAGTGCCACTGCAACCGGATCTTCCTCTTCCTCCAATGGTGCCAACCTTATTTCCGTAGAGTACTCTGTATTTGGCGCCATTGCAGCTCTCATTTTCCAGTTCTTGTAAACCTTTTGCTTTTTGTAATGCTACCATGTCCCAAATAAAAAAATAAATCAAACTTTCATAATGCTAACCTACGAGTGAAAAAAAAGTCCATCACTTGGTTTTTTCATGCCTTGAAACTGTAAATATAATGGCTTCTTCATGACTTTTCATGCTAGGGTAATTCTACATCATAACAATCCGAAGTTGAACTTTCACCATCTGCTTGTTTGAATCTTTCTTTCTTCGCCCTTAATTTATTACATTATAACCATGCGATCTCCTCAATATCTTTCCTAGCTCTTGAGTTGCTTTCTATCTGAAACACTAACCAAAGTGCGTTATTACAGGATTAGTTACCCGCTTTTTTCAGGTTCCTAGATTTCCCCAATTTGCCTAGTAAGGCAGCGCACATAAACCCATTAAAGTGCAGAAAGATGTTTTCTACATATTAGAGATATTTCTGTAAAAGAAATAACCTGGGCTCCAATTAATGAAAGCCAGATATTTGAAGGTCATGCTGGAATTGATTATAATAACAATATGAAACTTTATTGTCGCTTAAAAGAGTCTTCATAAAGTAATTTGTTTTGTTTCAAACCAGCCTATGATGGGTATAGAAAGAAGTCATTGGAATAAATATATAATCTACTGTTCTACAAAGACAAGTTTATAAGAATGACGATTTAATTGGCCTTTTAAAATTAAAAGATGACAATCTTAAGTTGAAGAAAACTCAAAAATTGGATATTGGCGAGGATTTCACTAATGATGAGGCCGATCTGGAATGGATTAGATCAATTTTCATTCAAGAACTTTCTCTGAGATGGGCTTATATCAACATAGACGGCAAATGTAGACGGCCATATGAAAAGAACTTGGAAAATGCCGAAGATCAGCCTGCGAAGGTTAAAGAAGTATCCTGGAACAATAAGAAACTCTTTGAAATTCTTGAAGAGCATTCTACTGATTCTAATAACAAGGTGAAGAATATCTCCTTTATTTGTGCGATATCTACCGAGCTGTTACTATTTTCGATACAGTCAAAGCAATTATGATAAACTTTAAACGAAAAGATGTGTTTTTTTAAAGGTGCCAGAACTTGGCCTGAATCCACAACTTGCATCCAATATGAAGATGAAGAAGCAGCTCATGACTTTTAGAGGAATCAAATTTTTTTTCCCCAGCAGTACTGGATGAAGAGAAAATTTGAACTAGAAATTCAGAATGCAAAGACCCAATAAAGAATTATCCAAACTTATGTTTTCCAGGCTAAAGGGGATAATTAAAAACTTGAAGAAGAAAAAAGTTTCAAGCAGCATAAAGACAAGTTGATCTTACGTTGTTGCTTGAAAGTCAATCTTCAACAAATTTATACCCCCATTTATACCACTCTAGAGAATAGAAAATGCTGAAAGCTTTGGGGGAGGAAACAATAAGGTTTTGTTCAGCTTACTCTTCCCTACTCTCAGCCTCCAGAATTACAATACTAAAAAAACAAGGGGATTATGGCATGGGTTTTTCACAGACAGCTTGCTACGTATAATTACGTTAGCCTTGAATGTGTACGTAAAAGAGACGTGGTCTGTGTTTTTTAGTGTATCTGAATTCTGTTTTACTGGTCTTACAATGTTCACAATTAAGCAAGCATAACCCGAGTTGATCAGGATGAAACTGGAGATTCACATGAAATATTGAACATGCAAGAAATACCCTTACAAGACTTTTTTGCAAAACCCAGTCACACTCTACGGCAAGTCCATTTACCGACATTTTAATGAGTTGAAGAGAGAAGACGTAATTAAGAATTACGATACAGGATGTATTGGAATGGAGACTTAATTCACAAGTTGAAAAGTGGAGGTACATAATGTTATGACACTCTGAACCAAAGAGGTCTCTAAGCCATAATTCGGCTGCTAGAAAAAGCCAATACAATGCCTACTTATGCAACAAATACATACTCTCGCCAGGAATTAATGCTGAGAAAAATATGGTGGAGCTTTTGAGACCCTGGTTGCCCATGTTTTCTTTTAAGAAACACTGGCACATATTTAGCATTGATGAACTCATTATTGGTTACGTATTCGGTTAAAAAAAATTCTCAACTGTTGAAAAAAAGAGCTAAATGTGTTAATTCCTAATAGTTTTATGGCTTGTTGACAGATTTGTTCTGGTAGAATCTTACTGCAAAACTTTTCAGACTCATTTTCGAGTCTGAGTATACTTATGGGCTCGAAACTCTTCTGTGCTACTACATGCTAGTGCTTGAGATTACGGAGACCAAGCTTTCCATTTGAGAGCATAGGCATATGTGATTTTGTGCTTGCTGCTTAAAGCCTAAAGCTGCGACCATTTATGGCTCTGATTAACTTGTGTGTTTGTTGTCCCGGGTGATATCGAAATGTTGAAACTTGTTGAGCCTACTGTGGTGTGGGCGCTTCAGTCAGAAATTGATTAATTTCTTGAAACAGCTATTTCCCTGCATGATACTACTCTTGAGCTATTACATCAGGAGGTGCCTGATTTGGACTAGAGATTGCTGGGCTGGATTTGCACTCAAGTAGTAGTCCTGAGTTGGGATATCTCCTCAAGAAGAGTCTGGGCTGTCCAGATAAAGTCTTATCTAAAAGTGACACAGATCAAAAGCAAAAGAAGCAGCAAATGGTTTTAGAGTCTAGTGCGCTTCAGGATTGTCATCGTATTTAGGATGCTCCATTAGATTTGGTATACGGGTGTGGAACCATATAATTTTAAACTCTGTAAAGTGCCTGGGACAGGAAGAGGTGAACCGATCAATACGGAACAATGTTGGTCTCTGTATACGTGCAATCAAGATCTATTTTCAACTTGTGAACAAGAGGACTCTCAAGTCGAAGATTATAATTCGACTATTTAGATACTTTTCAATGTTTAATATGGAGAATCTGAAAATGCTAAAATCATTTGAGCCTCAATGCTAAAAATAAACCAAAAGTAGTGTTGGATGATGAAAAGTGAATTATGCCTTTGTCGTCCAATGAGTTGCCCGACCTTGATATGAACCTTGAAAGCTCTAGAGGCTGTACAGCCACTGTATACTTAACTCTCGCTAAATGTGACGCTATGACATTCAATTTTTATTTGGTTTTATCTTGTATTTATTCATCATTTCTGCGGGCCTAGATATGTAATGCAGAACGTTAGCAAGCTTGATAATAAAACTAATACATCAACTCTATGTTTATTTTTTCTTTTACCTTTTATATCTAAATTTACATATACGTATATAGTGTAGACGATACCCGTTTTGATATTAGCGACCCCTTGTTACCAAAGTCGCTACGCCAAGTTAGGTTTATACTGGACTTAGGTTAGACAGCTTTGTTCAAATTTAGAGTGTCTTGGACGAACAAAAAAAGTAGTGATATATAATTCTAATCTATTATTAGATATTGGATTTAAAAAGCTAAACTTTTAAAATATTTCCTTTGGATGGCAATCTGTGCTTTGGATTAGCTGCTGTCAATTTTTCGCATTGTTAATAATACCACTGCCTGGTCCTTGGTCCTGCTTCTTAATCACCACTTCTTTAGTTTTAGGTACCCAAAAAGCTATCCTTATCTTTGCAAATATAGAATTTACATCTATATTTACTTTAACTGTATATACAAAGAGACCGATTAATTAATACTCAAGTTCAAGT
This sequence comes from Geotrichum klebahnii, assembly GCA_030570935.1. Lineage (NCBI taxonomy): Eukaryota > Fungi > Ascomycota > Dipodascomycetes > Dipodascales > Dipodascaceae > Geotrichum > Geotrichum klebahnii. The sequence goes on from JAJLWW010000130.1 coordinate 29,248, forward strand.
AGTTTGGATACAATGATCCTGGAGCTAGTAAATTACAGTATAGTCATTGTTATGATGCATTACAAGTAGAAGTTTAGGTCCTATAAGATATTATTTATAGAAAAGCAGAAGGGTTGGTGGATTGAAGGTTTTTTTATTGGATTATAAAGTCAAGTAGGTTAAGTCATGGTAGCCTAGATCTTAAGATCCAATTGAAGTAGATCTAGATCACTTCATCCATGACAATGTTAGTGCTGTGCAAAGTACAGTGTTATATATCTGTTAAAAGAATTTAAGAGAGTACAGCTCAATTGCTTGGAATCAATGTCATCTTTTGATCATGTAAATTGTGGGCTATAATTTAAAGCTCTGGAACATTTAAATTTTTACTAGTTGAGATGGCCATTCTCCAATTAGAAATCTTTCTGACGGGTATGTTCTAAACTGTTCAGTTTTGTCTCGTGCCTGGTTAACTACTGAATATGTTCATAGTAGATCAACAATAAAGTTATTTCATTCTTGAGGTAATAAAGGCATTTGTCCAGTTATGTCTGTAACTTAATCTGCCTCTTTGTTTGTCATTACCCATGAACTCATTGTTGCCACTGCCCGGCAAACAAAAGGGCCATAAGTCGATTCTGGGCTATAAACAAATCAACTACTCTACACTAAGATTTATACATGGGTCTTTGATCAAGTTCAAAGAAAATCGTATCGCGCTACTCTCATAAACCAAACTTTAAAATAAAACTAATTCAACCAATTATACAATATTCACAGTATTACAGACCATACAATTCCATCTAAACATAATATTTTAGCTTTCTTTCTTTCTTCTTTTTGATGTTTACTCTACTCCCCATTTCATGTTAGCCATACGCTTGGCCACAAGTGGTTTCAAGTACATTACAACTAAAAACATGGCACACATTGTGTAAACCAGTTTGTCCTTTGCAAAGCTGCTGTTCAGAATATCAAACTGTCTAGACGGACTAACACGCGTGAAAAATACGTCAAGGCCGTATGCAACCACTAGTGACGTAGACTCTAATCGAGCAGGTGCTGTCAATATCTCTCGGGCACCCAGTACGCTTTGAGAGTGAGATAGGACTTGCTTTGAAACGTCTAGACGTAAAGTAGGTTCATAAGTATAAAGTCCTTCACCTGACTCATCGGATGTTGGAGCACGACCAACAGGGCGGCGTGGTTCTAAGACACGCTTGCTGATGTCAATGATTTGGTTGTTGGTTGTAGATGCAATTACGTCTCGTACCGTGACACCAAATCGGGTTCGAGAGAGTGTCATGGCTGTCACATGCGACGGTAAAAAGAATGACTGCGCTTTAACGTGAGGCAAAGGGAAGTCGTCAAACGAAGAGTAAACTGTATCAGTTGTCGCTCTTTCATTAGGGATATCTGATTCGTATAAATCCCAAACAACCATTTTCTCACCAAGTGTAGGCAAATCGCTCCAAAATGAGTATACCAACCAATGTTCTCCGTAAACCAGTTGAACCCCTTTGCTTGAATCAACTGAGTCCTCATGTCTCTTAGAATGCAAAATGCGACCCGTAACGCTATCCAAAAGATATACAGATAATGTGTTAGTAGATGCACTAGTGGCCGCAATGGCCAACACATTCTTGTGCAAATACTTGTAGAGAACCGTGCGGTCACCCAAAATGTCTCCAATGTTTATAGTCACATCCAGTGGAGAGCGGCTTGCGCTAGTTACAATTTCATATCCTTCGGGTACACTAAATTCCCATGTCTTTGTGAATCTGCCTTCGACGTAAGTGTAGCCTTGAACATTTTTGGTGTTTACTTTGGTAGTGTAAAACGATTCAAGTTCGCGGCCCCCCAGGAAAATCAAATTATCCTGTGAAGTCCATGCTATTATTGTCTTTTCCTCATCGGTATAGGTTTCCACTACTTTCTCAACAGCCTCGTCTTTTTCCAGCTCAAGCTTTGTAATCTCCAGCACTTCACCAACGAGGCCGTCAATGGTAGTAAGGGTGCCATCTTTGCACAAAATATAAATAATATTGTCGTCGGCATAGACTTTGGCTCCCTCAACTTTAACCCCATCGATAGCCCAGGCGGTGGTACCCTTTAAAAAGGTATCAAGGGCAGTAACACGCCCAGTCTCTGATACAGCAACGAAATACTTGCGCAATCCAAAATTATTTGCACGAGCTAACTGCAACTCAGCTGAATCAACTGAAACAATAGATAACATAATTTCTTTGAGAGCATGGGGCAAATACTTCAAGTCAGAAAGATGTCGAGTAACTCGGCGAATGTAAGCTGACAACAAGTTGGAATGCTCTTCGTACCAAAGCTCCTCAACATCCAAAGTACCCTCGCTGAAATCAGGCAAGTCCAAAATCAGAGCACTGACTATATTGGCAAGACTTTCGTCACGCTCCCAGATGATGTTTTCATGTGTGGGGTCAACGAGCTGTAATACTCCATTAGGCTGTTGAACCAGCAAAGCTAATCTAATTCCACCAATAGCACTTGGTAATCCTCGAAATGATAGCGAAAATTGTCTCAAAATTTCACCAGTCATTGCTTCAACTTCGCTTAGGGTGCCATCAGCATCAACGATCACAAATACATCATCGTTTCCTGATACTGTGCTAACTGACAGAGAGGCTTCAAGCACATACAACTCAGCCAAGCTTTCCAAGTCATAAACTACACATCTATCACGAGACGTAACAAACCCTGCTTTAAGGCTAAACAAGGCATTGTCTCCTTGTTCGCTGATAGTGTCAGAAAGAGACCCTGACTCCTGAATCTTTCCAATCTTCACATTGCCCTTCTCTTTCCAGGAGACCAAGCCCTCAGGTGAAGCGTGAATCAGAGAAGAACCAGAAACTTCAGTCAAGGCTACAAGTCCATCAACACGAAACAACGACTCAGCCAAGTCAATAGGATAAACAAATAACCCATTACTGGTCTCACCAATAGCTAGTAGAGTTTTGGGAAATTTGACAAAACCAACAAAGTTGATATCAATCTTGGAATCTGGCCAAATGGACAAAATAGAAATTCCAGAGTCCAGATTGATACTGTGCACAACGTGGCCTGTTGCTACATACAAAGAGCCATCACTGTTATAACTGACAGCTGTCACTTCACCTTCGAGTGGAAGTTCCCAAATCAAAGCACCGTCTCGCATATCCCATTGAAATAGCTTGCTGCTGGAAGCGCCATCAACTTCACTACTGGTTGAAAGAAGAATTGTTGACTTTGATTCCCCTAGGGAGACAATTTTATGAAACTTAATTGAATCAGGGAACTGACGTCTCCATAAAAGCGACTCGTCAGATGCATTAAGTACAGCAAAAATATTAGACTCGGTATAGACACCAAATAGTGTTGAGGTTAACGAGGGTTCTTCATGGTGAGGTAGCTCAACTGTGATGATATCGCTAACAACACCAATTTGTTGACGCTGCCAATCAATCACATTAGCTTCATCTGAAAACACAGCAGATGCTTGCGATGCAAAAAAAGTAAGAATACTGGTAATCACCAGTCCTCCTCTCCACATTTCTATACTGGTTGGTTGATATTTTATAAAAAGGTGGTGATGTCTTTGGGAGGTGCTAAAAAAATAAAATAAATAAAAATCATTGTATTATGTATTTACACGCAGCTAGCTAAGTACGATCAGACTTCTCTTCATCAATGGAAAGAAATATAGATGAAACCTCTCCTTTAGGCACAAAACTTTCAACCTCAGGGTTACCAGCTGTTGTTTCGTCTACTCCAGTGGTATGGGGGATCAACCTAATTTGAACGTCAGTCTCCTCTCGAAGGTTTTCCCACGGAATCATATTATTCCATTCTAAGACCTCATCTTCTTCGGTTGACTCATCATCGTCCTTTTTACTACTCTCATCTTTTGAATGATGAGAACTTTTATTCTCAGTTTCGATAAAAATTGAAGGCTTTGCGTTGTGTTGTAACCTCTCATCGTCATCTTTAAGTCCGTTTCGTAGAATCTCTCTTGCCACTTCCCGGTTATTGTGTCGCATTTCGGAATAGCTGTCACGAACAACTGCAGACTTCTGGTGAGCAACTTGAGCTGTTTCAAACCTAGCATCCACTCGTCGTTTCCATTCCTTGTACTCGACAGCTCGGTATCCCTTGGGTCCGAACCATCGTGAAACTTTCTGATCAGGATGCTCTTGCTCTGCCTTTTTGCGTGCAGCGGCAGCATCAGCTTGCCATGGATCGTGAGGTAATTGTAATCTTATAATTTCCAAACTAGCAAGAAATATCAGATATGATCCCGTCAAAATTCCCGTAACCCGCAACAAACGATTCTTCCATATTGTCGTTGGCGGAACGATAGTTCCCATTCGAGCAGCCTGCTCGGCCGCAGCTTTGGCCATTCCACCTCGTCCAGGGACCCACCACATTAGTAGGCCACTGGCCAGTTGTATGCTAGTGAGCAAGTATAAACAAGATCGGCAATCGTTTGCGGGAACCAAAGGCCCCCAGATTTCCAGCCCGAAGCTGGGATTGGGATATCGCTTGTTTGGATCTACTGGCTCTCGACCTGAAATCATTGATGAGGGAAACAATAGTGGCATTCCTGAATTTTTCAAGAATATGGAATTGGTCAGGAAATTAAAAGTAAAAGGATTGGTGGTCTAGTTTAAAAACCTTGAGAAAATAAAAAGAACAAAAAAAATAAATTTCAATTGTAGAAATGTGACAAAACAGTTTAAAAACAGCTAACGTGATGATGGAAAATAAGAATCTACTTTATATAAAATGCTCTAATGGAGATCTAATTACAAGCCTTTGCCATAATTACCTGACTCAAAGAAGGCTTCAATGATGGCAACAATCTTCTCTAGGGCTGCCAGCCACTCCTCCAGTTCAGCAAGGACAACAGTCAAATCATCACCAAGCTTGGAATAAAAGTCCTTACGGTAGGGGCAGGCCTTCATAGCAACCTTGAATACACCCCGAACCAGCATATTGTGATATTTGGTAAGAGTTTCGTTGTAGGAGGCAGTGAAAGAAGGACTCAATTCTTCGTTAGGGTTGTTGAGGTTGTTTCGCAAAGCCTTAGCAGTGAAGGAGAGGCCTCTGGTTAGCCAAAGAAGACCCTGAGTAGCATCCTTCTTCTTTGCATCCTTCTCACCAAGTACAATATCTTGCAAAGTAGCAGAGACAGTTGGATTGGCAACTTGGTAATCCCGGATTTTCTAGCAACGTTTGGTTAACTCAAACTTCTTTCTCTGAATACGACAGCAAAAATGAACATACCTTAATATTCCCAGTCATATCCTTCTGGACAACTCCAAAAGCAGTTGATCCAAGAACATCAAATAAAGTTACCAAAGATTCAGCAGCCTCCAAGAACTCAGTGGTACTGACCTTGTCTTCGGTTGAGACAGGGACGTCGGTGAAATTGCGCTTTAACCCTTCGAAAAATGTAGGAGCCATTGTAATTATAGATAGATGAATTGAATTACTAGCAGAAGTAGAAGAAATGGTTTAATTGACAGAATCTTCAAGCTTTATATAGTCGTCTAAGGGGCTCACTGACCCTGTATACCGAAAATAAAATAGTGGTTGACGTACTTTACCCCTATAACGTTCCTATAATGTCACAACCATGGAATATCAGCTTAATGTCTCAATCGATTCAATTTACTAAAGGAGCCTAATTTATTTTCAGATTGAATTATTAAATTACAAAATAAGGCAACTATATTTGTTTCGTAGGGATGTTTCTTCTGGTATGTGAAAAAGAAGATTGGCACGATTTGAGAACGTTAGAACAACGAGTTTGAAAGCACCATGCGGTTGGAATACAATTAAAGGCAAACATCGAATCGCCTTCCGAGCAACAGGCATAATTTTTATTAACTCAAGAATTTTTAAATGAATCAAATTTGAGAGTCAATCAATCTGTTCATTGTATACAAAGAACAAGCACTGCCTTGTCTTGGATCAATCATTTAGATTTGAGAGCCATCATGAAGGTCATCTAGAGGGGATATAGCAATGTCTGCCAAATTAATTAGCACCATCCTTTTCTAATTTGTAGATTGATTCCGCCTACTGTTTGGAAATTAAGTGATTGATAGAATTATTTGACAATTAGTTATAGAAAGGATAAGAACCCCAATAGTAAGGCGAGATCTGAGATCCACCATAGGTGAAAGCAGTTTTTGACCTGAAAATCCCAGTAACAAACACTTACATGCGTATTGGATCCACGCTCTAGATCATAGCGCTTGGAGAAGAAAACAGAAGATTCTCAGTCTATGCTCTCAAGAGGTATATAACATAAATTAAAGATTCTATCATTATTCCAAGTACCGTTAATTTGCAGGTTGACAAAATCAGGCATGTAGTGTAAGTTGTGAGCAAGCAAAACCAGTGGAAAGTTTTCATTTAAAACGGTTTGCACACGTTATGATAAGATTTGCAGGTTTAGCATTTATTAATGACATAATAAACCCTTTTCACTGTTACACGACATTAATACATTTCGAGCTGAAAAGTATGTGAGGCAAGAAAGTTTCCTGTGTATTTCAACCACTTTGAGAACGCAAATATAGGTTGTAAGCCTAGCTATAAAAGAAATTAAAGAGCCATAAACATTTCTAAATTTAATGAATATCATTTTTATTTTTTTATTTTTTTTATAGGAGTAAAAAAGACCCCAATTTATTTATTACCGAGTCAACTAACAAAGATAAGAAAAGAAATAAAAATTATATATAAATAAAAGGCATTGCTTAACGATCTTCAGCTCAATGGCTATTAGACTCCGTCAATTTCAAAAAAGTTCAGTAAGATTTGGCTTTTCACCAAGTTGTTCATGGATACCTCAATTTAAGCCCGAAAAATACCTCTGCATTTGCACTCCTCCTCCTCCTTAAAAAAAATTTGGAAGCCACTCCACGAGTCAGATATTGTCCACAAAAATGTCCAGTTAATGTTCAGTAGATTTATCACCCCATAGCAGCTAGGAAAGCCACAGTAGCCTGTAGCCCTTCTTTGCTATTAAGGAGCTTTGAAAGATCCAAAGCAGGTGAAACTTGTCGTAATAGTTCTCGTGTTCCTTCGAGTAAACGATTACCAAGCACCTTCGAGAATTTCGTATTATTATCAGATCGTAGTTTTTCACTACCATAGCCGTGTCGCATGAATTAAAGCTTTCGAATAATCTTTGGAGTCCCGCCTTCCAGGATTAAAAAAAAAATTAAGGCAAATGGATATATACTTTTGTCAATATAGTTCTCAAGAGTTGAGAAACATAACTTTCCGATATAGTGTAACGGTTAGCACGGTCCGCTTTCACCGGGCAGTTCGGGGTTCGATTCCCCGTATCGGAGTAACTTTTTAATTTATTTAGTTTGAAATTCAGCTCATGGTACTGGTTCGGTAAATATTATATATAAAACCTCGGCATCCCTGTACAAAATTAATTTTCCAACCAATTCAAGGTTTAAAAAATGTTTTTATTTCCCGGTATATCAAGAGCGTTACGGAGTATAAAGTGCTGAAGATATAAGTTTTTCAAGTCCAAGTTATTCTGCTTCCAGGTTCGATATATATGGATACGGTAATTAAGGGAGACTAAAATTAGTTCCACGCCTTAGATCCAATCTTACTCAATCTTTTCAGAAAATAAAAAGGAATGGGGTAAGGGTAATTAATATTTATCCCTGCCAATATCTTTCCCAAAAACACGTTCTTCTTTTCCTTGTCCTTTTGTCCTTCCTTTTTCATGCCATTGCCAGACAACATTTCTAGTTTCTCTGTAAAGCCAGTTTTTAAAACATTTCAAATGAATACTGCACAACTAAACCTTCTTATTACCCTTAATCCTTTATTTCTAGCATCAAATTAGATTGCAGTATAGTCTCTGTTTTCTTTACCTAACTGTTTTGTTGTGCACGAGGTGAGACTTCTTGACGTTGGATGACTGTTCTTGTGTTTTAATTTGACACTTGAACTTGATAACGAGTTATAACACTCTATTTTTATTCTTTTTATTATCACTTTTTTATTGTCTTAATTTTATTTATATATATCGATCATGGCTGCTATTTTTGAATTTGACGACATGGATGAGCCCGAATACCATCGACTTGTTAATGGATTCCAGGGTATTTCTCTTGCTAAAACAACCAGCAAGTCGTCTAATTATGATCAGATCCAGTCTTCTGGCGACTGCGAAACGGCTGAACTTGATGATACAGTCGGCGAGCTATTTCCTCAAACTGGGGCAGCTCGTCCCATCACAATAAAGGATACCTCTAACAAAAGGCGTGGGTCTTTTGGCTCTTCTTTTCAACCAGGATCTGCTGGGTCTGCTTCAAGTCGTCTGGGGAAATCTTTTGAAGTGGGCATTGACCAGCAATTTGTTTCAAGTTTTGTAGACGAGGATAACTGCAAAACAGAGGAAATTCCACGACATAAAATGGTGCCCAGCGATTTTGAGCATCTTAAGGTACTTGGTCAGGGCACTTATGGAAAAGTTCTCTTAGTAAGAGAGCGAGCCACCGGTAGATTGTATGCACAAAAGCAACTAAAGAAGGCTTCTATGATTGTTGAGGAGAAGAAAATACAGCAGACTAAAACTGAGAAAGAAATTTTGGAATCAGTTCGCCACCCCTATATTGTCAAGCTTTTTTATGCATTGCAAGATCATGACAAGTTGTATCTTATTCTTGAATATGCTCAAGGAGGAGAGCTTTTCCATCATTTGTCGAACCAGGCAATGCTCTCTGAGGATGTTGTTTCCTTTTATGGTGCGGAAATGGCATTGGCATTACATCATTTACATGTAAATGTGGGAGTTGTATATCGTGATTTAAAGCCAGAGAACTGCTTACTTGATGCCGATGGGCACTTGGTTTTAACTGACTTTGGTCTGAGTAAGGTTGCTACTGAAGAAGCTGGGGAATGCAATACATTTTTAGGAACTCCAGAGTTCATGGCACCAGAAATTTTAAAGGGAGAATCTTATGACTATGGAGTAGATTGGTGGTCTTTAGGAGCGGTTTGTTATAATTTGTTGACAGGTTCACCTCCATTTCCTGGTAACAATCATACTATGATCTTGAACAAGATCAAGCGTTCTAAGCGGCCTGACTTTCCATTTTTTCTTTCTACTGATGCACAAGACTTGATAGCCCGTTTGCTACGCAAGGAACCCAAGAAACGTCTTGGCTATAAGGACTTTGAAAAGACAATCAAGAAGCACAGATTCTTTCGAAAGATTGATTGGAAGAAACTGGAGTCACGGGATCCTAGTGTCATCCCTCCAATTCAGCCTCTAATTACTGATCCTGAATTAGCAGAGAATTTTTCTTCTGAGTTCACTGATCTTATTATCTCTCCAGCAGACTACGAGTCTTCTACTCAGCCCACTGCAATTCCCCTGAGCGGCAAAGGCGGAGGTGACTCACAGCCATTCAAGGGATTCTCATTTACAGCTAGTCAAAGCTTTATTGATTGCGCGTATTAGACAACTAATAGATTTTTTTCTCTTCTACTTTTAATAGGTTCTAAGGATAAATATATACATGGAACTTGTAAGGAAACGATTTTATGACTTCTTCAGTCTCATTCCAAGGTACTCGAAACAAACCAGCGTTGATCTGAGGCAAGCTGATAATGGGAAAGTAATCATCTCCAGGGAGAAGAGTGCTGATATATCTATCTGTGTGTAGCTGCCTTAGTAGATCAGTCATAGCAGATCGTGTAGCATTGATGATGACATCTTTTGGAGATCTAGGAAGGCCGCAGTTAGACGAGGAATTGCCAACCGAGGTAAACAAACAAGCAATCCAGTAGTCATTACATTGAATGAGCAAGCATGTTCCCAGTAGAGCCTGAGGACTCGAGGAGTAAGCTTTGCAGTGCTCTACATATTGTCTATAAGCAGCAGGGAACTTTCTCTTAAACTGAAGAGCGATGCCTGCACCCCATGAGCCCATGCAGTTGCAGGAGTGGCCTAGGATGGACCGCGGTGGTCTTGAAAATAGGTCGCCGCGAAAGTATTCAATGTTATCACGAGTGTCTTTATTGTCGAAATTGTCTGCCATTAAACCAATCGATTTTGTACTAGAACAGGAGAAGAAAAGTTCTAGAAATGAAAAGTGAAGAGTAAAAATGGAGAATTACAAGATTATATATATATAGATATGTTTACGTCTATCTCTGTTTCTCTAGAAGTTAAGAGTAATTGTAAGGCTCATCCTACTTTAACTGACTCACCGTAGTCACGTGCACAATCACATGATAACACTGTAACTACTCCAACAAATTACTATAAACAAGTAAAGAATGATGGAAGTCCACTGGATTTAGATTCAACGGAAAGCACCACATCCAAACTGTAGTGAATCCATTTTATTACTAGACCTTTCTTCTCTTGTTATTATTTCTCTTTTTTCCCTCCATTATTCTATTCTCTTTTCCTCTTCCCTCTTTTTTCATTTTCAACCTCTGTGGTTTCTTTTCTATCTCAATTTTATTACCTTTTCATCTTATTTGCTAGTTCACTTTATCAGGTTTTGTTTCGTCCTGTTTTGGTTCAGCCCGTCTGGAATTTCCAGAAAATATCCGCCTTTGAGAAGTCCATAAAAAAGTCCATCCATGCTAAAAAAGAATAATTTAAAAAAAAAAAAGCATTTTCTATCTCCTAATATCCGAACCATTAAGAAACACATTCAGGTTCATTTTTTGACCTAATTCTTCTAGACGGTTAATAACTTTGGTCGCTACTTCTTTCTCACTGTTTTTTTCTCCTTGACAAGTTTTTACGACTATTTCATTTGCATATTTTGTTCTTCTTTTTAATAGCAAACTATTTTAGTTTACCAATTCTTAATTTCAGCATCTTTGTTCATCTATGGACGACATTGACGTTCGCATTTTTAACCTCAGCAATAAACTCGCATCTATTCCTTACCAGGATCCAGACAATACCCAATACATCTCTTACTTGCCTTCTTCTGAAAGAGAGATATCTCCTGTACCTAATTCTGGGCAGGACTCACCTGTTTCACCTCCATCCAACTCGTCGACCTCTTCAAGGTTTTCAACGGCCCAGAACACAAGTCCTACAACATCTACTTCGTCCCGATCTCCAAACTACGACGAAGGCAGGCAAGCCACTAAACGCCCTAATGCCATTTTCAGTCTTTCCAACAAAGGCAAGCAAAATAACACTAACAAGCTACCACCCAAAACTATAGAAAAACTGGCTCGTTCAGCTCCTAAGAAAAAAACTCCGTCGATTTTTTTGAACGTGCGGACTCCACAAAGCTCCCGTCCAATGAGCTCCGTCTCACCTGGATCGAATGGCAGATTACCCACTTCTCCAATCTCTAAATCCAAAGACGTTAAACGGTACGGGTTTTAATTTTATTATTTTTTCCCCTAAAATTATTATACTGACCATTCTAGGCCCAGATCTCCACGGACTCAGATGTTTAATAAAGAAGTTAAACCTCATGAGGTGAGTTTGAAACAGAATTCTTTTTGATTATAGCTAACCAGCCAGTCGACATCACAACCAAGCTCTCCATTAGTGTTGCCGCCTATGCTTTCACCTACACTTCCTTCCTGGTGTATTGCGAGCAGTGATCCGGTTAGTTCTATCCCGGAGCGTATGCTGAGCCCTACTTTACCTCCAATTTTTGGTATGGACCTTAAACTCTCGTCTCCTCGACCCAAATTAAAAGATAGTAGACAAAGCTCTCGACAGAGTTCACGACAGAGTTCTCCGGCAGTTGTCTCGGACGCTGAGTTAGCACCTCGAAAACGGCGAGGTTCATTAATTGTAGCACTCAAATTAAACGACGAGAAAATCGATAAGAATGATAAAAAGTCGATGAAAGTGAATAAAAAAGAGAATTTAGAAGCATCACCGGAAAGGGCCAAAAAGCGTCCTTCACCGGAACCAGTGAAACAGCGGTCGTCACCGGAATCATCAAAACAAAAGGCTGCTACAGAGCTCACTAAGAAGAGGCCAGTAAACAATGAACAAAAGAAGCCTCGCCCCCGTAGTTACTCCAGTTCTGATGAATCAGATGGTCATCAAGCGAAGAAGCAAGCCAAATCCAAAGTTCGGAGTAAATTAGCATCACCCTTATCAATATCCAAGGTCCCAGTTCCCAGTGCGTCGCCTGATAGCATTACTCGTCGTGACTCCACCTCTAGAATATCTGCTGCTAGTGCTCCAACACCCGTCAGCTCCTCTAAGCCCAAACTCACACAGGAGCAACGAATGAGTCATAACAAGCTTTTGATGCTGAAAATGTCGAAATGGGCTCAGTTAGCACGCAAACAAAAGCATGAGTCTGACAAGTACTCCAAAACCAAGCCGTTAGTAGCAGGAGTAATTGCTATGGATGCATTGTTAGCTTATATAGTAGCCTTTGATTACGAGGATCGAGCAGAACAAGTGATGCGTAATCCAAAGCATACTCGGTCGTGGCAAACGTTGGTCCCCTACATAGGCTGGCTCATCAATTTACTGGAAGAAGGAGACTGTCGACACCTTATTGGGATGTGTTATCAAATCCGTGCCCTAATACATTTGAGGATGGGAAGCAGCTACCAAGAACAGATTAACCGGTTGATTGAAGATGGGGGCAATTATGACGATTTAAGTAAGCTTACACTAAAATTGATGAAGTCGCAGGACTCCTCAGTGTTAGATTTTAAACGAGGCGTGCGAGACCTTGGTATTGACAAAATTGAAACCATGTTTCCAAATACGTGGAAAAAAAGGGATCGGTCCGTGCAGCCTATAAGCAAGCACGAAGGCGGGTATAGGCCATTAGAGGATCCTTATTACCTTCCACTGCACAGTTTTTCTACACTGCAAGAGGCTGCAGCCCTCGGGTATGCCGTGACGAAAGAATGGGCAGATAAAAATGATATTGAGTGTGTCTGGGCTTTAGTGCAGGGCCTAGCCAGTTGAAGAAGGATGTAATATTAGACATGTATATTTATTTACTTGATGATATGAAAATATTGTTAAATTTATTTTCAAGTCATTTAGAGCTGTTCACGTATCTATAAAGGCATAAATGAGTAGTATAAAGTGATATCAATGATATCATTTGTCATTGAAATCAGATATATAGTAACCTGTTGATTAGGGAATTATTATCTCCAATTTATCATCATAATTTCTGCATTGGTCTAAGTGAAAAAGTATAGTGTCCCCTCTGGAAGTTAGTTTGAGTTAATAGATGACTAGAAATTTTTATATCCACATTATAATATCATGGTTTATCAGTTTATTTCAAGTCGTCTTCCAGATTTGCAATCAAGCATGAGAACCGTTTAAAATATTTCTACATCGTAATTAAGACAAAAAATATTAGACAGATCACTGTGAAGTCAGTAATTACACCTGAATATATATTATCAATATCATAGTTAAACTCAAACAATTTATTGGCTATTAATAGGGAAAGGAATAATACCAAATGATTTAAAATGAAGTCTCTTAATTGCTTAACACAACGAAGAAATACTGCAAAAAAAGAATTTGAATAAAATAAGTTATGAGAACAATGCAGGCTAGTTAGATTCGATACAGACGGCCTAGTTGGTAAAACTGAATATCCTGTTGTGTTGATATCCTAACTATATTCTTTACCAAAAAACAAAACACAACAAAAAAAGCCTAGTTCTGTTATAATAAAAACACAAGAATGAGTATTTCTAAATTTGGATATCAATTGAACAAAAAATGACCAAGATTTGTATTTGCTTTAGGATTCAGTAACTTGAAGAAATATACAGTAATTCGCCTGGTTTTGTGAGAACTAAATACCTTTGATATCTCGAAACTAAAAAAAAATAAAAAATAAAAAGTAAAGGACACAAAATATTGTGAGATCTTCAATTGAATAAACTTTTAAATTATATTCTATATATACATGTATTTTTTATTATTGTATTTACTTTAGCAGAATTTTTGGCAGTCATACTTATGGGGTGGGTAGAAAAAACAAGCTTTGGTTCTAACTGGTTTTGGTCCCCAGGAACACAAATTGTCATGCATAGAAGAAATCTATAACCAGAAAGAAGAAAGGTACAAACATAATTAAATAGAAAATAAAAATAAAATAAATAATAAAAAATAGTAAAACCACAGAATTGAACACTACATGACTGTTTTTATATGTACTCTCTTAATTTACAAATTTTTTATCATTGATCATGTATAGATACTAATATATGTTGTTTATGACTTTATATTGAATGCTAGTAAGCCAAAAATTCTTTGGTCCTAAGTTGTTTTTCCTATCGACTTCTCTCAAAAGTATTAGCTACTAGCCTCACTTCTTCTGTACCCCGATGATCCCACAAACCGACTGGTATCTGCATATCTGTAAGCATCACTGCTGTAGCGATAAGCATCGCTGCTGTATCGGTATGCAGTAGTACCGCTGTATCTGTAAGCATCAGTGGCCATTCTTCGGTATGCTTCAGCGCCCAAATACCTATAAGCGGAGGAATCCAAATATCTGTAAGCTTCACTGTTGATATATCTGTAAGCATCACTGTTGATATATCTGTAAGCGTCACTGTTGATATATCTGTAAGCGTCACTATTTATATATCTGTAAGCATCACTGTTGATATACCTATAAGCATCCTTATTGATGTACCTGTAAGCATTAGAACTCAAGTATCTAAATGCATTAGACTCCATACGCTGGACTCTATTTTCTGACATTCTGGTGAATCCATTCAAGTCCATACGACGGTATCCATTCAGCGCCATGCGACGATAGGCATTCAAACCCATCTTAGCATACCTGTATGCATCAGAACTGTAGCGGTAGGCATTTTCATCGAGGTATCGATAAGCAGAAGAATCAAGGTAGCGGTAAGCAGAAGTATCAAGATAGCGGTAGGCAGAGGTATCAAGGTAGCGATAAGCATCGGAATCCATGCGTCTGTAAGCTTCCTCATTGATGTAGCGGTAAGCATCCTTATTAATGTATCGATAGGCATCCTTGTTGATGTATCTATAGGCATCCTTGTTGATGTATCGGTAAGCATCCTTGTTGATATAACGGTAGCCATCTTTGTTGATATAGCGGTAGCCGTCCTTATTGATGTAACGGTAGCCATCTTTGTTGATGTAGCGATAGGCATCTTTGTTGATATATCTGTAAGCGTCCTTGTTGATGTAGCGATAGGCATCCTTGTTAATATATCTGTAAGCGTCCTTGTTGATATACCTATAAGCGTCCTTGTTGATATACCTATAAGCGTCCTTGTTGATGTACCTGTAAGCATCCTTATTGATGTACCTATAAGCATCCTTGTTGATATATCTGTAAGCGTCCTTGTTGATGTAGCGGTAGGCATCCTTATCAATATACCGATATGCGTCCTTATCAATCGAATCAGAAGACTCATCACCAATGTTAATATACCTGTAGGAATCCAGTTCATCTGTGTACACAATCTTGAAAGTAACAGCAGAAGTTCCAGCCAGACCAGGAGTACTATCAACAATAGTATTGAGGTTAAAAATAAGATCAGAGACCGAGGAAGAATTGAAAACGGCGCGCAGTGTTACGGAAATACGGTACTCTTGACCTGTCTCAACCTGACCTGAGATAGGGAAACTAGCACGTAACACTTTGCCATTAGATGAGGATGAGAAAGAGGTGCGTTCAAGGTATGTCATCACAGTGGACTTGAGTGAGGCTACTTCATAGGTGACAGAAGTTTGATTGGTAGACTTGGAAATGTTGGAAAGAGAGTCAAGTTCAGTTGACTCAACTAGTTGGAACTGGTTGGCGGCAGTATTGTCAAAAGTGAGATCAGAGCCTGTAAGGGAAGCGCTCATGTTCACAGTGGACCAATTGCCAAATCCAGAAGGAATATCAATATCAAGCCAGCGAAGACCTTTCTTGTCAACACGGTTACTATGCACAGTAGGCAAAGTCTGGTCGATTCCTTTGATGTTCAAAAATGCAAGCGACGGAATTCCTTCAACGTCGAAATTGAAGAAATATCGTCCAGGTTTAGTGTATGAGTCGGGATTATTAAGTTTGCACAGAAGATTAATGGTACCTGAAATATCAGTAGAATTAACATCCTCCAAGAATGTCATCTTGAGCACACTGTCTTTACTGTTGGAAGCTTGAGAAATTGTAATGTTGGCAATATCCATGTATCTACTATCCCATCCGTAGTACCAGTCAGGCAAAGATGTGAGTTCAGCAGGCAAAGTGATTTCAGCAACACTACCCTTGGTGATGTTTTTCTTGTAACCTAGGGTGATCATAAGTTGCACTGGATCATAAGGAGATCCAAGTTCAGAAGTTGAAGTAACAGCGCTGACAAGTGAGACTTCACCAAAAATAGCATTGACACCACTGGCTTTCTTTGGAAGCACTCCTTCTTCATTCTTGGCTACAACGTAGTCAAAGGAATCTGACAAGTAAGTGACCCAGTGGTCGGTCGTATTGTCGGGAACATAAGGTGCAGGGAGCATAGCGCCAATAACTCTGTAACGGCCGGAAGAAATAGCGGAGCCATTGCTCAATAAGTTGAGAGGAATAGCGACATCATCTTCAGAGCGACCTACAAATGGCATGGGGAACATGTAAGATACACCATCACCATACAAATGCTGAATAAATCCATTCTGACCAGGCACAAGAGGGGCAGTAAAATTGTTCTTCAAAGTGAAGCTGGGTTCAACCAAACCAAAAGTTAAGTAAGAAGCACCTGCCTGATTCGAAAACATGACTTGAGGGACTTCAGAAAGTGATACATTAACAATGTTATCGGATTCTGTGATCTCAAACAATCTATCATTTTCAACACCATAGACCTTGGGCTCATTCTGAGATTGCCACATCTCAAAGTCGTCCATGAGTGTACCTACATATGGAACACCAAGAACCTCACCGTTGCTACCAGTGATAACAACCTTACCCTGGAAAATAGGGGCCAAATCTGAGCTGAGGGAGTCTGGAATTGTGAACTTGACTGGAATTTCAACCATCTCACCAGCTTTGACCGTGACATTTGTTTTGTAGTTGGGTTCAAGATAAACATGGCTGTAAGGAGGGAAGTACTTGAAAAGCTTATTGGACTTAGACTTGGAAATAATAGTAACTGATGGACTGTGGGACAAGAAATAGGTGACAGGTCCAGAGTTGTCGTTTCTGAGGGCAATTGAAAAATTGGTTGCCAAATCAGATGATGCTCCAAGGTTCATAGAGGGTTCCGAAACGATACGAGATTTTAAGTCAATAACGCTAGTAGCGTTTACAAATCCACCACCTTGCTGAATCAAAGGAGCCAAATCAAATCTAAAATAACTTGTTAGGATAATAAAATTGCAAGAGCTATTTTTGGAACTTACGGTGAGTCCACGCCACCAGTGTACAACTGCAGTGCTTCGGCGGTGGTAATAAGTTTTCGACGTAACTCAAGAGCATAATTGGTCGTATTAGAGATGTTTGTCAGACTTTCAAGGTAAAGTGCAGCAACACCAGCAATCTAAAAAATAGTTAGCGGTTTCCTCACTAGCGTGCAAAACAATTTTATACGTACATATGGAGTAGCCATACTAGAACCACTAAGAATACTGTAGCGGCCATTCATCCAAGAGGAGAAAATGTTTCCACCAGGGGCAGTGACAGCAGGATAAAATAAGCCATCTTCATAATGAGGTCCCCAAGAAGAGAAAGAATTCATGTGACCCGCAGTAGCAGCTTGGCTGGACATCATGACAAGGGGCTTAGAAGAATCAAATTCGAGGGTAAAATTATGGCCTAGCTTAGTTTGGTTGACAGCCCACATACCAAAGTCAAATTCTGCAGTGCCAAAAATATCAATCGGCAGGCCCTCAACAGAGGCTGTTGGGCTAGAGTAAGAAAATGCGGAGGAGTTGAGAGTCAAGTAATTAAGTACAACAGGATATCCCAGGTCCTTAACACTGGTGTAAAGTTTGCGGCCAATACATCTGGAACTACTAGGAAGCAGTAGAGCAGTATTATTGTTGATGCTTGCGGGCAAATCTTCAGCTTGAGAGCAATTGAGTCCATCAAGAAGCATAGTAACGTCAAACTTGCCAGTAACATTAGGAGCAACGCCAAGAGTGGTAATATACTGGAAAGTGAAGTTTTCACCAGAAGTTGATTGAGCAGTTGCAATCCAAGTGACAATCATATCAGACTCAGCAGAAGCAACAGTAGTCACAAATTGACCAGAACCTGGACTACTAGGATATCTAGGGCCTTCTTCACCGTTATTACCAGCTGCAATTGACACGAAGACACCGGCCTCCACTAGACGAGAAGCCATAAGATTTGCAGGTCCCATGAGGAAACCTTGTCCACCGAGACCGACAGAGGCAGTAATAATATCAACACCATCCTCAAATGCGAGCTGTAAAGCAGACATCAACACATCTTCGGTGGTTCCACCTCCACAACCAAAAATTTTGTAGGAGAACAAAGTGGCATTAGGGGCTACACCCAACAAGTTTGAATCATTACCAGCAATAATTCCAGCAACGTGAGTGCCATGACCCTGACAGTCCATGGGATCATCATCGGGCATACGGTTTGTGATATTGTAAGAGCTATTTCCAACAAAGTTAAATCCACCAGCTACCTTATAATCAGGTCCAAAACCTTGTCCAAGAGCTGGGTGGAGATAGTCGACACCAGTGTCAATGACGCCAATGGCGATCCCAGCACCGCTGTATCCGCGAGCATGGAGTTTGTCCACACCCGTCAAGGTATGAGGGCTCAAGGCTGGGGGTTCATCGGCAATGACAGGATCTTCTTCAAGGACCAAAAAGTACTGAGCTTGCCATACTTGGCTGACTTCAGGCAGACTTCGGATATGCTTAAGAGTACCAGGGCCAGTGTTTGACACGGCAAACGAAGCACCACTGAAAATGACAGAAGAGAAATTGTATAAAGGTGAAGCTGCTAGACCAGCTTGCTTCAAGGTATCATGGAAGGCTTCATGGGGATCAGAGCCAGAAGCAGAACGTTTAGCAAGAGCAGAGGGGTTATTGAATTCGACAATGAATCTTCCGGCAACGAGGTCCACGTCGTCGTAGTGCAACGCCAGACACGCTCCCAGAAGACAGAATAAAAGAATCAGGGGGGTCATTTATCCAACAAGCTTGAACAAAAGGGAGTAATTTACCCAGGATTGGCTTATAGAATAAGAATATTTTATTTCAATTGAAAAGGGACAAGAAAAAAAAATAATATAAAAAACAGGAACAAGATCAGGATTTTCCACGATATATATGTAGAGTGCCCTTTTGATTGATCTGTTACAAGAATATATGGGAGAGTGGCATGTAAGATGGCCGGAACCAAGGATGGCAGACTCGTGTTAGTTCAAAAAATGAGCATCATCGAAAGTGTTTAAAAATAAAGATACATATTGCCCAAGCTGCAAGGCGAGGTTAAAAACAATTAAACGAGTTTCTTTTGGGAGAGATCCTAAGCGTTTGAGGAAAACAAAGGCATGTACATGTTTCAAGAGTTAAAAGAGTTTAATGAGCGTAGGACTGGGCTTCCATTGGGGAGAAAGTTATGTGGGGATAATTTTTGTGGAATCGTAAAACACCTCTTGGGACGAGGCACCATAATAATAATCCCAGCGTGCCATGATGAAGGAAGTTAATATTATTTTGTGCGTTTTTTCAGGTTGGAACAGGAAAGGGCAAATGTCTTCAAGAGCGACAAAATAGAGGTGAAGTTGGTTTTCTTGTTTTTTGATAACCAACTATATCGCGATATCGATAGCATCGTCATGCTCAGCGTCATCAGGACATCTCAATCATCCATATCCCAGTCTAACGGAAGTTTTCCCAGGTAGTTTTGAATAAGAAGATGATGAGCAACTTGCACTGCTCGGGTTCTTCCATCGACCAGACGCGCGTGTGTTGAGAGAAAATAAAAAGAGAAGATTTACATACTGGTAATAGACAGCAGGTAGAGTTAATGTAGCATGCAAATTAGGGGCGAACAAGTCTCAAGAGTGACGAATATTTTGAATTTACATTTTTATTTTTTATTTAGTCCCAGAGCGGGTTTCTTTTGGTCTTTGTCTTTTTTGTGATTTTATTTTGTGCCTTAACTTTTTTTTCATTTTACTACGGTTACAAGCGACATGTTGTTTTCTTTTTGGATTTTTATTACTATTTTCATGTTGTTGTTGTTTTTTCTTTTCTTTTTCGTTTATTGAAAAGCGATTATCTTTTTGGCATTGAACCTTACTTGGTGCCGTGCTGTCGATTATTATTTACTTGCATCCCGGAGTTGGTGATGAATTTTTTGGATATTGGCGATTTACCACCCAGAATATTCATGAAATATATATGGAATATATACCTGACTATCTAAAGGCTAAAATCTAAATTCCTGAATATTTTACAATACCTGAATAATTGTACATATGGAAGTATGTACAACGCCTGTAGATGTTGGTTTTACACTATTAAAGTTGGTTACTAAGTATAGTAGACCGTATTCATGTGTACATGTATATTTATCTTGACACTGACTGATTCATTGCTAATAAAAGGAACCATTTCGTAAGGTCGGAAGTTCAAAGTTAGATGACAGAGCTGGCGTATTATTCAACCTGAATACCGCATGAATGGGGAGGGTGGTTTTTTTTTTTGTTTGACACTAAACAGAACTATCCATGGGGAAAATCACCATTGGGCTCTAAAGTTCACGCATGATTCAGCTATGATTCTTTTCCTATGAATCTATGAATCTATGAATCAACAATGATTCATGTACAAGTTTAATTGGGATAATTCTTCTTCATTTCGGTCAATTTCCAGCTGTTCTGATTGCCTGTTGACTTGACCTGAACAATAGACAGAAAGTTATTGAGCATTTTACAAACTCAAAAAATGACTGAATATCACTGGATACCATTGAAAACAACCGTGAATTGCATTTAAACTAAACCATACATGCACATTATCTGAACTATGATAAAATGGGACGGAACGGAATTGCCCTGAACGTACGCTTAACGGAGTTGAGCATGAAGTGAGCATCACCTTTTACGGAACAGTATGAACTCAACATTACCTTAAAAAATAATAATAATAATCTGAAAAACTTAATATTATATGTATTAGGTGTGAAAAAATATCAAAATATCAACTCAACAATACATGAACCTAATTGACAATGAAATCATTGGAACGAAAATGCCCTGAATGTATTAGAGTTGAAATAATAATAAAATATAATAATAAAAATATATACTCATCAAGAAATGAGAGCAATTAACTCAGCATTATTTGAAGCTAACTCAACTTATTATTTCTGGAGCATAGCCTAGGACCTGCTGAACGTTACCTCACATTACAGCGCATTACCTGAACACGACCTGGCCATGACCTGACCATGTTCCGAACCTACCTTAACATGGACTCACCTGAACCAAACACATGCTGAATACCAATTGAATATTACTTGATAACCAATTGATAAAGCTAATTATAAACTAAAGCAAGGGTTGAAGCTTGGAAAGAGACCAATTGGTCGTAGAGCAAATACCAACTGAGTTGAACCCAATGGTGTCTGAAGGTTTACCTAAACTTCACCTGAATATGTAAACTGTAAGCTACCTTTGAGATGGAACTGAAAGTTTCAGTACATTACCTGGACGCCACATTGACGCCACTTGAACGATACCTTAACATGATGCGAACCAAAGTCGCCTTCATTGAAGATGGACTTAACTGAACCGAAGACTCTGAATACGAATATAAACAACTAGCTGAAAATAGTTGATCATCATGATTTAAAACAAGAGTTGATATCTTGGAAGGGACTGATCACACACCAATTACAAAAGCAGATACATAAAATGAACCTAATATTAAATTATTGTTCAGAACGGTACCCGAAAATGAGCTGAACACTACCTAAAGATTGCCTGAACATTGCCTGAACATTGCTGAATGTTACAGTACATTACCTGAACAATAGCGGAACGCTAGCTTAACATGATCCGAGCTGAGCTTGCTTTCATTCATGATGGACTTAAAACGGTGATTCAAACTGGGTATTACTAAAAGGAATAATTGAAAAGAGCAAATCATAAAATTGAAACAATCAATTAATCATATAAACTGTTTATCAAACAAGCATCAATTGCATTTGAATTTGAATTTTAACGGAACTGAAAAAAAATTTAAAACCCAATTTTTTAAAAAAAGGCTCACTGAACATAATCTGATCATAATCCGAATTGGAAAAAAAGAAACTTTAAGTACGTTGATTCCGAGCATACAAGAACAAAAAGGAAATAAAAGCAGTTCAATATATTATTATTTCAAAACTTTTAACTAGTATTAATATTTAATTGAACTTGTTTTAGAGGCAGTCAGTGGACTACATGGATGATAATTACGATCTGATATTGTCTAGTAAACCCGCAAAGGGTCATGGGCATTTGTTGGATTTGGGATTCAACAATACAGCTGAATCAAAACCCAAATGTTGATTCAATAAAAAAATCTATTCACAAACCTTTTTTGCTAATTAGCAAAAGTGGATTCTTGCACACGCGCTTAGTACATCCGTATTTTCTCATCTCGCTTGAAAGGAATGGTTTTCAGGTAAAGAAATCCAAAAGGTTGGAGTCAGTGCTTCAACGAGTTTTTTTTTATTTTTTTTTTTTTGTCATTCAAACTGTCTCCACCCTTGAAAAATCAAAATGAAAATAAAATAGAAAAAAGTTAGTTTTAGTAATGCCAAAGATATACTGTTGAATCACATACCCTCGATAACATAATTGAACGGTTCAATTTGAGGATATTATTACCACGATCAATTCTGGATCCTCTGCAGTGAACCCAAAAAAAGACCTTATTATGAAGGCTATCCTAATGTAGTTTGGGGGTAAGCTGCTCACGTATATCATCTAGATAGCTTTTTTTCAATTTTTTTTTTTATTTTTATTTTTTTTTTTTTTTTTTACTTGCAAAGTATTAAGGTTATCCCCCATATGCGGTAAAAGCCCCACAACCAAAAAGTGAATGAAAAAAAAAAAAAAAAACCTACGGCCATAGACATAAATCTTGAAATCAACGATCCTGAAGCAAAAAAACAGAAAACAAATTTGAAGATATAGAATACAAAAAAGAAACATAGAAAATTGTCACCAAAGGAAGAGGCACTATCTCGATGCCTGTGCAAAATAAGATATAAAGCATTGGAGTAAAAATGGCTAGTACTAAACTTTCTGTAGTTCTTTCATAGGGGGTTTGAATCAGAGCCATCGCTGGGATGTAAAAGACTGTAAGAGTCCTATCTCATGAGCCAATTCACTAATTCCCATGACCTTGGAAATGGTCCGTTTTCATCTTAGGGGTATTTATTTGAGGTTCTTTTTAACTATAGTGAAATTTGTCCAAAGCAACTCCTGATCATACTCACCAAATTCATATGGACATAATTTAGCTCTTACAATAGCTTTCTTGCAATTTTTCTTTTAAAACTCATTTACTGAGTATAGGTATTCAAAAAGTAGTAAAGTCAAATTTAATTGAGTTAACCATTGTTAAGCTATTCAATTTTGTAAATTGTATTACTTTGTTTCCTGATCCACTAACGAAATAAACTTGTTTCCTTCTATGTACAGAGCTGTGACCCTATATAACTGAATCATGAAGATATATATGGTCATGTCATATAAATTCGACTTCAATTGACCTTTCAAGGTCTGCTATTTGATGATAAATTTAATTTAAAGGTGTAGGGTGAAAACCCATCCTTTACAAGACAGCCTCATTTAACTTTGGAGAGAAGAGTCAACTGGCACACTTATCATTACCTCATGGGTTTCACAGTGCTATAGGATCCCAGGGCAACCTGTATTTAACTCCCTGCTATTCTCATACCTTGGATAAATTCTAGTAAAAGGAGAGCATCCGTCTTGAAGTAAAAAAAGGAACTCTTCTCGAGTGTTGGAAATGTCGCAAGACAATATGTTGAGAATATGAAAGCAGCCTTTCAATTCTATAGACTTGCCATCATACAGTTGATAGAGCACAAGGAATCTGATTTATGGAATATCAAAAAAATATTTATTGAGCCATTTTCTCACTGAGTCGTGACCCGTCTAAGAGATGTATGATTTACATTTGTATATTTGATTTTGTTTTGAGCATGTTTGTGATCCTCTCAGATTGAAGACTGTGTAATAATCATACTGCATATTTTGTTTATAATCCCTCTATACAAGGAACATTTATTTTTCACTTTGATAGTAATCTTCATTTCATTAGAACAGCATAAATTCTCGTTTTGTATGTTCTTTTCATGCTTTCCGGTTAGTATGATAATTTTCTCAAAACACCATTATCTTGCTTATGCTAGAAGCAACATTTATTAATATTTGGAATCGCTATGCTTTCTAATAACAATAACTTAACTCTCATATGTCAAGTGTTGCTGACCTCTTTGTATAAACGTTCACTCCTGAGACCATGTGAAAATAAGGAGGCAAGGAGGGTTGGTATGACTTAGACTACATTGCAGTTGAATCAGCTTTGTGGCTCATACATCATACCTTTCATTTTAAGAGGAGTAGTTTGTATTGCCTCAAAAAAGTCTAGTCCAACATATGGTATCATTAGATATGTACTTAATTTCCAAACTTCTGCAATCATGACTTGTTGATCTTTCACAAGTTGGACTATATTCATTTCACTTGCCATACCTGTATTCAATCTACTCATAAATTGAAAACCTACATCCAGGTCCTGGTACGCCTTTGCTGTTTATGTGATGGAGTGACAGTCAAATTCCAAACATATATTGAGGGTAAAAATATCCTACAGGTTAAACTCCTCCTGCTGTGCTTTACTTATTGTCCCATCTGGTCGCACCAATTTCACAACCTAATGGGGCAATAGAATTTTTCAGTTCCCCTGATGCCTTTATAGAGTGAAGGTTGATTGGGTGGTTAAAAAGGATAAAGTTAGGGAAATCTAAACCTTAGATGTAGATGTAATTGCAACAGATGTAGGCCACCACATCATTACTACGAAATGAACAACCTTGAATGATGTATAAAGAGCAGGAAGCACAGGCTTATTGAGTTACTACCACGGCATTCAAGGTCATGTCCTTTTCTCCCTATATTTTCATCTAGGTGCTTCATGTGTAGACGGATTTATATGTACAATTTACAAAGAGGTATTCATAGTTTATACCCGAGACCAACGAGAGGGAAAAAAGAGGAGGGAAACAAGGTACGGCTGCTGAGTACGTGTGCCAAGTTGAAAACAGAGGCCGCTATTATCACAATCCAGCTCTCAATCTTGATGAAATTTGGAATAACTCGGCTAGTTTATTACTGCTTTGAAAATGAAAAAGAGGAGAATTTTACACTTCAAATGGGGGTCCAAGAATGGACTTGACGTCAAACTATTTTAAGAGAGCTATATAGATTTTGATTTGAAGATTTCATGTGGATGTCGACTATTACAAGATTTTTATCGAGCGTAAATTTTGGCTTGACGTATATACCGTTTGATAGTGAAAATATCAACAATAATCAACTGAGATAATACAAAACCAAATTAATTCATATTATTATATACCCGGTTACCAGTTGATATATCATAGCCCTGCAACTATTCTCTGTCTTGTCTACGTTGATTGTCCTTGAGAAAAGAAGTTTCAGAGCAAGAAAGCAAAAAGGACACCGCCAAACCTTATAGAATATTATAGAAAGAAGAGCAAGAAAGCAAGAATTTTTTTTTAATACGGTCACGGCGGCGGTTTGTGCGTAAGTGCGATAACAAGAAACCAATAATGGAGGCTATAAAAAAATTACAGCATCATGGATATCGGAAGTAGTAACTGTCGTCGAGGAAAGAAAAAGAAGGCTAATAAATGCAGCGTCAGGTACGGCATTTTAATATGGGATAGTATGACCTTGATGGAAAATAGATGGTTATGGGATATCACTACCATAACAGGGCAAAACCAAGAAATCATACACATACTGGGATAAATTAAATTCTGTAGCTGTATATTTTAACTACGTTGAGAAGTTTACAGTGTCGAGACCTGACTTGTGAATGTACTGACTTATTGCACTTTCGGTTCAACTGGCCTCCTCGTTCACTTGATTCTTGGTTTTACTTTCTGATTCAAATATCATCCAACTTATACTGTCATCGTCGTCATGACCGTTTGTGGGTTTTTTATTTTATTTTTGGAGGCAGCAGCGGCGTTCTCTTTGGAATCAGAACGACCGTGAAACGACATACACGAAGTACACGACAGGATCACGTGATCAACAGTGAGATGAAATAGACAGGATAGCTGTATAATCCAGAAGATACGCAGGAAACGCAAGAAACGCAAAGAAATAAGAGAAAAACAGAAAACAGACAAAATATCCCTGTTCTTTGCGTTTCTGCGTTTTTGCGTTGTTGTTGATGCTGAAAAGGAAAAACTACAAATGGATTCCAACTAGGTCCCTCCAGGCCGAATCTTTCCTCGGTCGTCACTGTCGTCATGGTCGTTATTATTATTATTATTATTATTATCATATATAAACTATGTAAACTGTTTATATCAATGGTTTTATCAATGATGATAGTAATGTAAAATATAAATATTAACCGAAATACCAACCATTAAATTCTCATGATATTCAATTTTTTTTAAATTTTTTTTTATTTTTTTATTTTTTTTCATTATCTGTTCTCTTCTTTTTTAGCATTTTGTTAAGTTTTTTTATCTCAACATTTTGATCCAAAAAACAACAAAATTAAAAAAAATAAAAATAAAAAAATAAAAAAAATCAATCAACGTAATTTTTTTATTTTTTTCTTCTTCCACTGTTGGCATTTTCATTCATCTTCTCTCTCTTCCCATCCCCTTCGGCGACCAACAAATCCAACCCTTTCGTCTTATCATCGATATATATACACATTAATACAACATGGCTTCTACAGAACCCGCATCTACTGAAATCCAGGAGGGAGAGCCTGCCAAGGTCTTTGCCATGTCTGAAATTGAAAAGCATACCACTAGAGATGATCTTTGGATGGTGATCAATGGTAAAGTCTATGATGTGACTCCATTCATTGATGAGCACCCGTAAGTATTAAGGGGTTATGGGCTTTGGTGTAAAAACTAACTGGAAGAATAGTGGTGGTGAAGAAGTCCTGGTAGATTGTGGTGGCATGGATGCTACTACTCCCTTTGAGGTATGATCTGATTGTGGTTTTGAAAGTTGATTTCGAGATATCTTGGAGGAAAAGAACAAGACATAGATGAGCATAAACTAACTGGTGATAGGACGTTGGACACTCCGATGATGCTGTCGAGGCACTCATTCCCCTTTACCTTGGTGACGCTGATCCTACAGTAAGTATTTCCTATCTGTTTTGTATTATTCGACACACCTTTTACTAACTGGTTTGAAAAGGAGTTTAAGACCAAGTCTTCTTCTTCATCAAGTGTCTTATCTGGAGGTAGTGATTCCAGCTCTTCGTATGTATACCCAGTTATCTTTTATTGCCGTTACCAGAGATTGAGATGCTCCGCCTGCGTTGCCTTTAGAGATACTCGAACTGCTTTGACTATGTCATCAGCCGTTTATCTGGGTTTTTATGATTCTCATAAACGTTTCTGGTGATGGTGTTGTTTTATTTTTTTACATGTGCTAACTACGGATTAGATCTCTCATATTTCTCATTCTTGCTGCTATTGTCGCAGCTGGAGCTTTCTTTTACTTGCAAACTGTTAAA
Source organism: Geotrichum klebahnii (assembly GCA_030570935.1). Classification (NCBI taxonomy): domain Eukaryota; kingdom Fungi; phylum Ascomycota; class Dipodascomycetes; order Dipodascales; family Dipodascaceae; genus Geotrichum; species Geotrichum klebahnii. The sequence goes on from JAJLWW010000130.1 coordinate 57,062, forward strand.
TAGATTGGAAAACATATAGGCCCAACTATGATTTGATTTTGATTTTGTTGTTTAGTTTTGGTGTTTTATTCTGGTAAAGTTGAAAATTCGTGACTTGATTAGTATTAGTATTTTAAGATATTAGTATTTTAGTATTTTTAGTATATTATTAAAGACTGTATTGTTTTTTTTTTTTTTTGAAGCAAACAATGTCGTCTGATATCTTTGTATTGTTATCACCGAGGAAAAGAAAGAACTTAGTTACATCTTAGTTAGAAGACCAAGTTCCTATAGTCGAGAAATATAAAGAAATGGACTTGTTTTGATAGGCTATTCGAGTTTCCACACACACAAACGCCTTGCATAGTAACAAGAAAACGACGACAGTTGGAAATGAAGTCATCATGAATACAAGTATATAGATGTATAAAATGAATAAGGATCAGTCATCTTGAAGCTGTTGTTTTACAAAACAACAGTTCTTCAACAGAAATGAATACATAGTTAAGTGTGTGCCATGGATTGGCTAATACTGGATTTACAGGGTTTTGTCAGATAGGGTTTTTAACAGCATTTGAGAGAAACAAGACAACGTGTAACCAAAGTCTTTTGCAAGTAAGAAGTAATGCCATACTATATATAAAAAATAAGGCCATCATCATCTATTGAGAGCTATTTGGATGATTAACGTTTTGCGTGAGTGTGAGTGAGTTGAGTAGTTTTATCTAGTTTTTCCACTCATCTAGATAACATGTTCTACATTAGTTTCAGTTCTACATGTAGACTAGTTCTATAACTTGGTTCTGACTAAGTGGTGACATAATGAATATTATGAGTCATATATTATTAATATTTTACATTTTTGTCGTTACTAATCATTTATAAGCCACGAAGATCATTCTACATAACCATGGCAACATGGCAAAACCAAAAACCAAAAACCAAAAACATTTGAACTATTTGAGAAGATGAACATGAGAACATTAGAACATGAGAACATGAGAACACCCACAAGAGAACGTGAAAAAACCACAAAAAAAAACCACAAAAATCTCGAGGTTTACCTTTGATATATCTATGCCATGTTATGTCATGTTATGCTATGCTATGCCATGTTCCTATATACTGAGTGAGTAAGTAGTACTAATGTACCATGTAAGATTTAGACAGATTAGACCAGATTAGATACATGACAACTGAAAATTGATACAAGCCTCCACATGGAAACATTATATCAATTACGTACGTACTTTTTTATCCTCCCATTACAAGTGTACTGCTTGAAACCAAACAAAACCTTTGAAACGTTTGCTATTTCAACTTGGTCAATTCAGTCCGTTGTACTGTATATAACACGTTAACACGAAACACGAAATGCACACGAAACTATTCAACAGTAAAATAAACAGGTTAACTGGAGAAGGCGGGGGGGAGGGATAAAGGGAGGCTTAGAAGGAAGATCTGGTTAGTGCTCAATTGGAATAGAATGGAATGGAATCTTTCGAGGAAGGTCAATTGAAGGCTTTGTGGAAAAAAAATACAAAGTTCAATTGCTCAATTGCTCAATTGCTGCTGTTGTTCGCTTGCTCAATTGCTCATCAATATTTGTTGTTGAGTGTTTTATGTTACTGCGTAGTGCCCACTGGTCACCGTCTTCGTCACTGCCTTTCGAGGCTTCCACAGCCCTTTCACTGCCGCCACTGACTGGGGGGTGGAGAGGAGCCTCCACTCATTTGTTGCTTAAACAAGTTGGAAATTTTTTTTGTTTTTTTTTGTTTTTTGTATTTTTTGTGTTTTTTTTGTTTTTGGATTTTCTTACCAATTGAAATTGCATGTTTCTTCTTGTCCTTACACCAAAAAAATAAAAATCATCATACGCCTCACTTTTCTTCTTTGCCGCTGTAACTGTTGCTGCTCCTGCGCTGCTGCTGCTGGAGATTTCCGCCCAAACAAAACACCACATGAGCCTTGATTTGTTTTCTAATATTCCCATACATTTCATAACATTTCATCACATTTCATAACATTTCATCACATTTCTCTTTATAATATTACTCAATTAAATTAACCAGTCCTCTCTCTCCCCGAAAACATATAAAAGCTTCCTCAATTCCTCTTTTTCTTTTATTTACTTCACTCTTTTTTATACTTCATCATCATCATCATCTCATCCTACCACTTCTACTTTTCATTCAATTGAATAAACACACACACTATATTAAAAATGTTTGGCAGAAATAACGACGACGACAACAACAACTCGTCTTCTTACGGAAGTAACGATGACAACAACTCATCTTCCTATGGACGTGACAATGACAACAATAACTCCTCTTCTTATGGCCGTGATAATGACAACAACTCTTCCTCCTACGGACGTGATAATGATAACTCTGACTCCTATGGATCCAAGAAGTCTTCTTACGGTTCCAACGATGACGACAACTCTTACGGTTCCAAGAAGTCCTCTTCCGGTTCCAACGATGACGACAACTCCTATGGTTCCAAGAAGTCTTCTTACGGATCCAACGACAATGATGACTCTTACGGATCCAAGAAGTCTTCATACGGCTCCAATGATGATGACAACTCTTACGGTTCCAAGAAGTCCTCTTCCGGTTCCAATGATGATGACAACTCTTATGGCTCATCCAACAAGTCCTCCTCTTACGGATCCAACGACAATGACAACTCTTACGGCTCATCCAACAAGTCTTCTTCTTACGGATCCAACGACAATGATGACTCTTACGGTTCTAAGAAGTCTTCTTACGGTTCTAATGACAATGACAACTCTTATGGCTCTTCTAACAAGTCCTCTTACGGATCTAACGACAATGACAACTCTTATGGATCTTCCAACCGTAGCGATGACTACTAAGTGTTTGATTTCATGTTGAGAAAACCTATATATATTAAATAATGAAATTGATTTATTGGTGTTGAAAATTCCCCACGAATTGTGTCTGAAACTGTAAATGAATACCTTAAAAGTACCTTTAAATATACGTTTAAAGTGAAAAGCCTGTATGTTGAACTTTAAAGAAACGACCAAAATTGAGCAAATGAATTTACATGAATTGACGACATTTGGGGGTGAACTAATAAACTAATAAACTGGTTCATAAACTGGTTGGATGAAATAGGAATAGAAGAAGATGATGATGTATCAAATTATTTCTCAAGGACCTTGGATAATAAGTTTGTGCAGTTTGAAATTCCGATCCAAATCGGCTCCAATCGGCCAAATTCATTCAACCTATCGACCAATGATCAATCGCTGTCTCCTCATAACCACCTTCTTAGTAGTATACATTGAACTGTATGTAATAAATGGTGTTATATATGAATTGAGTTGGTCCATGAAGCAACGTTAACTAAAAATAATAAATAATGATGAAAATATAATATAATTGAAATTGAAAATGATGATGAAAATAATAAAATCATATGTTTGGGGTGTTTTTGAACTGTACTGTTTATTTATCAAAAAAAAAAAAAAAAACAATATCACAATTGAAAACATTGAAATAAAAGAATCAATTGAGTGAATAGCATGATGATATCACGATGATGAATGATCTCATATTATCATACGGTATGTTCAAAATGAATCAACATGTATTATAACCTTTTTTTTTCTTTCTCCTTCTTGCTTCTCCCATGTAAGTACATGTATTTTTGAATTCCAATATCCAACATTGCTACCAGGAGGTGGTCTAGATCTCTATACTTAGTACTGCTACGTCAAATTGTAACATGAATATATCATCATCGTCGTCATGAGATTGACAAAGGTAAAAACCACACCTCAACTAACTCAATAGTGTTGCCAGATTCAACCAGGAACACCAAGAAAAGATCAAATCTGTGCAAGGTGTGGGTAAACGTGGGAGCGGTTATGGTTTGAGAATAGGAATTGATATACTTGTGACTTAGTGATAATAGGTCTTTTGTTTGAATAAAGTTTTAATAAATGAGAGGCCTCATCATGGAAATGAAACTGGATTTGTGGAGAATATTAGTATACAAAATATATAAAGGTTGTTGAAACATGACTACAATTAGCTGTATACATCAATTGATATATACATGTTGATTGAATGTTAGTTATTAGTATCATCTATCATGGCGTCTTGCAATTGAGCTGATCTTAGGACTGGGGGAGGGTCAGCCATTCCAACCCTTAGAGGGTGGTTTGAGCTACTCTAGGCCGACTACAGGGAACTGAAAGGTTAAGTTTCTAATATTGGACTACTTCTTTGATACTGCAGTTAAGATAAATATATATGACTCAGAATACAAGTTTCTTAGAATAGACAGAGTGTATTCTAGACTCTTTCAACAATTAGCATCTTCAATTATTTTAATGACAAAAGTGTTTTATATTCATGTAAGGACAATGCCTTTTTTTTATTACTGTTGGGAACTACTCAAAAAATAGAACTGCATGAAATAGAACGGCTGCAAATAGAACTACGCATATAATGTAGAACCTGAATCAGACATGAGTCATGCTAGTGAACAAATTAATTCAAGTGTGTAGTGTAACTAGACCTTAACTAGAATTGAGGTAGAATTGGGCTGGCATTTGGAATTGAACTTTATACAGCGCGTGATAACTAGTAACTATGACCCTACAAAAATCAAAGGACGGAAAAGCGAAATAGTAAAGTGAAAAATTATATTGACAAAAAAAAAACGAGATGTAAAAATCCAATCGGAAAATGAACTCGGATTAATGAATTGTTTTTGTGTTTTAAATATATAATCATTGAGGTATTTTGTTTGTATTGTCTGGTCTGGTCTGAAATATATATTCTTGTATATGTACATTGCGGTGTATAGTTTTGTAAACTGCCTGTAGAGATGAGATGACCTTTTTTTCATTATATATATTTCTTTTTTATTATTATTATTGAATCACGTCTAACATCTAACATGGATTACAGATATTATTATCCCTTGAATGTATCTAAATGTATTTTATGTTTGCTGGTGGTATAGCTCAATTGATCTAGAATTTAGGCCGGCTACGTTTCTCTGTTAATTTTAGTCCTTGCTTTAGGTCTAGTACTAGGGAACCACTAATAGTGAAGAACCTTCACTCTGTCTCTTATCCAACTAATATTCACTTCTTTTTACTACTTTCATTTTATTTCTTTGGCAATTAGATTTATCTAAAATATCGAACTTGATTAGCATTGTTTGAAAATACTAACTTGTTATTGCCAGTGTTTGACTATTTATTGAAATCAAGTATTTTATATTTCACCAGAAACCATTGATTTCTAGTTAAAATCTATTATCTTTGCAGATAGTAAGCAATTATATCACTCAATCCTACGCCATTGTCTCTGAAGTTAAAATCAGCTTGCAGATAGGGTTAGATAGGGCCTGTCTGTAGGGATTCCAAAGATCAGAAGCCTTGACTTTTCTTCACAGCATTACCCTTGGTAATATGAGAATATCTAAATCAATACATCAACTAGAAGCATGGGCTATAGAAATTGAACAAGATATTGAAATTTCATATCTTGAAAGAATTGTCCAAAGTATTGACGCTGGTTGTGATTTGATGTATATTTCAACAATAATACATAAATTTTTATTATATTAGATATTGCGTGGTATCATTGTAATTATTCTGGGGTTCACAAAAAACCGAAATATATGTATCTATAAAAACTAAGAGCTACACATAAAATTGACCAAAGTATTTGATCCAATAGGTTTAACCTACTTATTATTTAACCAATCATATACACTCACCTTAACCTTTCACTTTTAATGTAAAGAATTTATAAAAGTAAATAGTTGTATTTGCATTTAATTAATAAATTAATGACCATTAAGTTAATGGAACATGAAAGGGTTAAATTTGAGTACATCCATTCAATCTTTCCAGTATACCTGGAGTCTCCAAATATTGGTCGAGCATGTGTTTCATTCATAAAAAGTATAAGCGTAACTCTGCGAAACGAAATCCAAACGATGTGGAATACTGAACATGCCAAAGTAAAATTATTTGATTTTTTTTTTTGTGAAATGGGTTTCCAGCTTTATAATGAACTGGATTTCCTAAATCTGCTCTGTAAATGCTTTAAAATGGGTAATAGGTATAGTGGCTTCCATTGAATTGTGATGAAATTTAACGCCTTTTCACTGAATAAAAAACCCCAAGGAAATAAGTTATCTAAATTGATTCTAGTTTTAACTAAGAATCGTGTTGAAATTGGCTACACGCTTTTCTTAATTTACAAATAGTTTAGAAAATTATGGGTAGTTTACAGGTTTGTATGTTTTTCAATTTCATTGTTTTTTGTACATTGTTCAAATAACTATGAGTGAATGGTCATACTTTGCCAAATGACTCCAAAATCAATCTAGTTTGTACCTGGACATAGATTAAGACTCAAACCATGGACTATCAGTCTGGTTAAATTGTGGATTAGCAAAGCGATACTCTAAATGTTCAATTGAAAACCCATGATATATGCTTCTACTTTATGACTGAGTTATTATTTGACAAATGTCAGCCTTAGCCAAATTTAGAGTAAAATACAATTGTTTTCCTTGGGCTGCTATTGATAAAGCTCTTAGTGGTTTAGTTGAATATCACTACAGCTTAAAGTGAAGAATTGGAAATTGTAATCACAAACGTACGGGTAGAGGACATTCAACCTGTTAGAATTACAATTTCTATAAACCAAAGGAATGTGGTTCAATTGGCTACCTTTGAATACAAATACATCCCTTACAGACTTTAGAAAAAATTATTCCATTTGATATAAAGATGATCAAAAAGAGACAACAATACTCCATTATCATTAAATATCTGAAAATTATGGCTTGCATGAAACCTCCGTATTGAAGATGAAAATTTTGAAATTCACTTTAAGGGAATTGCTATGATTTGCAGCCCGCAAAAACCTTCCTGTAAATAGAATTAGATTATACAACAATTGGGTGGCTTTTAGATATATTTCTGAGGATTTGAAACGAAATATATTTTTTTCTCCAGAGTATTTCTTTTTTGTTGCGGTGAATTCAAGTTACACTTTCCAATTAACCTATATATGCTGTGCATTTGATGCTTGGAAATAATATATTCAACGCCATACCAGCTAATATTACAATTACTCTTAAATAATAACAAATTCATCTTCAAAGTAAAACAAAGCTAATTTCAACCTCTTTGGTATTCATTGCCTCAATTATTTAGCGGCGGTACGGTTGCTACTTATGAGATGCCGCTTCTTGTGATGTTACAGCTTTGTCTGGTATTCCTGAGAGTTGCAATACACTAGTCGAAAAGTGGCCTTGCCATCCAGTACAAAATATAATAAATATTTAAAAAGATAATTGAATAAAATAAATGAGAATTTCGGATTATTTCAACAGTTTTATTTGAGTATATTTATACTCTCTCCTCATGGATTAAAAAGTATGTGTTCTTGCACTAGACATGAAATTCTGATGAAAATTTTCATTGGCACTAATAGATATGAAAATCATTCTATGTAAGTTGACTTCTCTTTTCCTTTCTCGAGCAATAGTCGCTAGTTAATACATTGCTCTTTAGAATTGCTATTTGAATTAAGCAATGTCTTTCAGTTGTAAACAGAGTTCATAACTAGTACATTAAGAACTAATTATTAGCTTTTTCGTTCCCATATTATAAGTTACGGTTAGCAATTTTCTTTATCTTTTTTTACCTACCCCAGGAATGGACTATTGGATAAAATTGGATACTCAAAATAGTGGAACACAGAGCAATGTCAAAGCTTAAACACTGAACCTATTGTGTTGAAATTTAGTCCTCTCTCCTCTTGGTTATTTCTATTTTGGGATTTAAATGAAATTTCCTTTTTCTTTTACGTGAAATTTTGTGGATGAATAATAAAGTGTCCTGAGGAAGTAGGCAGAAGAGCTACTGACGTCACAACCTGTAATATCCTCCATAAAACAGTTTACAGTATTCATAGGTAAATACAAAGGATTTGATTAAAGTCAAAGATGAAATTTAGCATCCCTTATTGTGCACTGGTACCACTGCCAAAACAGTAAACCTCAGGACCCAGAGCCAAGCCATTGAAGATCCAAAACGCAGCAAGGGCCCCTAACACGTCTTTATTTTAATCTGAAATTTCAAGAAAAAGAAAAATATTAACTGATTTTCTTGGCCGGTTTGATCCAAATTTTTCCGTCAGCAGGGGAGATTGATGAAAAACTATCAGCATGAATCTTTTTACAGTTATACAAAGCGAATTCATGTGCTCAATGCCCATGAGGTACCTATCTTGCCATGTTTGAAACGGATAGGCATTTTTCAATGCATCCAAAGTTGGGAAAAGGAAGCTATGATTTAGCTTTTGTCATTTCTTCTTTGAAGGTAGGGAAGAAAGAAGAAAATTCATTTTACAAGCGGGTCAAGGTGAGAACTTAACTTTAAGTATTACGATATTTAGTCAATTTCATTTAAATGTTATTGAAACTAAAGACATTTGTCGTTACAATTCTTTGGTATATTTTTTGAATAAAGAACCTTGTTATTTAAATATTATAAAGTCGATCTTCAAGAAATGGTGTGTCACAAAAAGCTCACCTTCTATCCATCTTCCAATTTTATCTACGTAATTGAAATATTTCAAAATTCCTCGTCAGAAATTAGTACTTAGAGATGATTTCTTCTAAATATGGCCAACCAAACTCTTGAGGTTATATATAGTCATGCTTTCTAATCTCTGGAACATTGTCAACATTAGCTAGTTTTCGGACGTTTGCAACATACTTTTTATAGATATAATTTCAACTTGAGCACCCCCAAATACAAATCACCCTATAATTACAGTAACTTATGTTTAATGTTTATTCTATTTACAGTCTGTTGATATTACTTACAATCTAAAGACGCTGCAGCTAAAATCTAAAAGTCAAGTAAATGTGTTTTCGATATTGAAGCCCCATATGTTCTAAGATGACTTTGAGCTAATAAACCTGTTTATCTATTTACCTATATGTATATTTAATACTATTTACAATTTTATAATTATAACTTTGATGTACAACTAATTAAAAGAGACTAAATTACTGAAGACCAAAACTGTTTAAATGGATATAAATCAACAAAGTCAATGAGTATTGGAACCTCTCAGCTATGAGCTCATAATCCAAATTGAGTGAGTGTTTTTGTATAGATTTTTAAAATAGTTTTGATATAACCGTAATCAAAAGAGGCATTAGAACCCACGAAGAATTTTTTGCCTGCGCAACAAGATATATAGGTAAAATATAAGAATGAAGTAGATAATTTATAAGAGAATGGGAAACAAAAATGTAAATAAAAATTTCCAAGCACTTTACCAAAGTTGCAACTTTTAAAAGATGCCACAAACTTCCTGCCATGATGTTCTCATGGAGTCGGCCATCATACCTAAGTCTTCTTTTAACAGGTTGCTATAGAATCAATAAAAATACCCAGGTTTATTAATTACATAGACAATCAAAAAATAAAAAGGAGTGAATATTACAAGAACTCAATACTAATTGTCTTCTTACTGGATCTGAAATTTCGCTATTACTTATACATATATATAAGTAAAAGCACCCCCATTCATTTATTACCAAGTCAACTAACAAAGATAAGAAAAGAAATAAAAATTATATAAAAATAAAAAGCATTGCTTAACGATCTTCAGCTCAATGGCTATTAGACTCCGTCAATTTCAAAAAGGTTCAGTCAGATTTGGCTTTTCACCAAGTTGTTCATGTATACCTCAATTTAAGCCCGAAAAATACCTCTGCATTTGCACTCCTCCTCCTCCTTAAAAAGAATTTGGAAGCCACTCCACGAGTCAGATATTGTCCACAAAAATGTCTAATCCAGTTAATGTTCAGTAGATTTATCACCCCATAGCAGCTAAGAATGCCACAGTAGCCTGTAGGCCTTCTTTGCTATTAAGGAGCTTTGAAAGATCCAAAGCAGGTGAAACTTGTCGTAATAGTTCTCGTGGTCCTTCGAGATTGGGACAGCTTACAAGCATGTGTTCAACAGTTTTCTCCTGTTCATCCCCACAGTTG
>JAJLWW010000131.1:0-67105 GCA_030570935.1 Geotrichum klebahnii
CAAAGATTAATCGAAAGCTTTAATTCATGCGACACGGCTATGGTAGTGAAAAACTACGATCTGATAATAATACGAAATTCTCGAAGGTGCTTGGTAATCGTTTATTTTTATTTTATGTTATTTTGTTATTTCTATTATATCTTTATACTTTACTTAGCTGCCTGATTGAACTGGCAAAAAATATATTCATTCATTTATTATCTACGATTTATATTCAATTAACGGAATTCTTTAAGTTTAAACAGTAATCAATATTTTGTGGACAATATCTGACATTTTGTGGACAATATCTGACTCGTGGAGTGGCTTCCAAATTCTTTTTAAGGAGGAGGAGGAGTGCAAATGCAGAGGTATTTTTCGGGCTTAAATTGAGTTATACATGAACAACTTGGTGAAAAGCCAAATCTTACTGAATTTTTTTTGAAATTGACGGAGTCTAATAGCCATTGAGCTGAAGATCGTTAAGCAATGCTTTTTATTTTTATATAATTTTTATTTCTTTTCTTATCTTTGTTAGTTGACTCGGTAATAAATAAATTGGGGTGGTTTTACTCCTATAAAAAAAAATTAAAAAAAAAAAAAAAAAAAGACAAATATACTATGCAGCCATAGAATTACATATTTTGCTTTTTTATCTTATTACACACGGTAAGAGTTTAAAAAAATCTATCATTGAGCAGTGAAATGTCTTGGTAAGCCAATGTTACGTTTCTTATTCATTTGAATCAGTCTTAACTCCTGGCAGGTAGACGAAAAACTTGAGTAATATACTTGGCTGGAGTAATAAGCAATCTTAGTAGAACAACAACGAGTTAAAAAATTCATTGATTCTGGTTAAGTAAACCTAAACTCGACATCTTTCAAAATTTTGAGTTAATGGTAGTCTCAATTTTCAACAAATTCTGAGTGTAATGAAAAACTCATGAAACAATTCTATACAAATAAAAGTCCATAAAACCCTTTTAATTTTTTTTAATACAAATAGTTTTTACTAACGAGTTTTAGCTTTATCAATAGTACTTACTGTAGCATCTGTATTTATTCAAAACTCTTTATGATTCAATTTCATATCCTATTTTGAGCAATGGTGTTAACTCTATAGATACTACGAAAATATCAAGTCTAATCCTAACCTTTTTGGCTAAGGTTGATATATTCACTAAACATCATTGTGCTGATTCTATTACCTGTAATAACCATTTTTATCAAATTTTAAATTTATAAATTATAATGTGCTTCTCTCTACGTGAACCGCCTTAGAGTATTATTGGTTGAGATGGTACCGATACAAGCGTGAAACTCCTTGAGATCTTAAATCTCAATATCGGCGTTAGTTATGGCTATTGGCCATGAATGAGTGAATAGTTATTTACTTGGACCGTCTGAATCATAAATGTTACTACCTCATATTTAGCAAAAGCTTAAGCAACAACCTAAAGGGTATTTTGTTGTACAAATTTGATTTGTCTAAGTATTCATATCAAATTTTTATCAAACAGAATAAAGCATCACTCAAACTTTTCTTGATTAAAATATTGATGAATAAAAGTGTTTCCATCAAAAATAAAAAAAAACCTCATGATTGAGCGGTCAAAATATAAACATCCTCAAATACCTAACACATTACCAACGGGTATGAACACAATCAAAGTATTTCATTATTAGTGAATATGAATTAAAGAACTAAGTAATTTGGCCAAACTATTTCAAACTAAGCCGGTGGTTTTTTAAGCGCATCTGTATGGATAAAAAAAGTACGTCTTAGTGTCAGAAGAGCGTATAGTATCAAAAGTCTTTTAGAAGCAACTTAATGGTACTGGAATGATAATGAGAAGTAAAATAAATAGCTGTTACATGCTTTGGGAACCATTGCAGTTAGAATTATTTAAATCTTTTCAAGTCAAGAATCGGGCATATTTTAAGAGAGCGAGAGATTCTTACTCTCCTAATATATTGGCAGACTTGTGAAGTTTAAAGTTCACACTTTTTAATGCCACTGGATAAAACCATAATTGTAAAGTATAAATTTGAGATATAATTTTATTAAACTTATGTTTCTTATGGAAGTGATCTATTCTTCTCGATACATCAGGAGGAAAGTGACGAAATCATGGAAATTATCAAATTTACAGAAATGCTAAATTGACGAGTAACTTTTCATATATGAAAATTAATCGCCTTCGAATTTCTCCTTCTTGTCAGTTTTCAACTTGGTACTGAGGATTGGACTATTTAGACTATCTCACTACATAACTTTAATTAGCAGGGTGATAGCAATATTTTTAAAATGAAATAATATCAACTAGGTACTATTATTGCGTCTTACTTTCATTAATTGAAAAATTTTTTTTTATAGGAGTAAAACCACCCCAATTTATTTATTACCGAGTCAACTAACAAAGATAAGAAAAGAAATAAAAATTATATAAAAATAAAAAGCATTGCTTAACGATCTTCAGCTCAATGGCTATTAGACTCCGTCAATTTCAAAAAAGTTCAGTAAGATTTGGCTTTTCATCAAGTTGTGCATGTATACCTCAATTTAAGCCCGATGATTAAAAATTAGGTCTTCAAAGATCTAAGTTAATAACACAAAAAAATGCCCCAAAATTCGATAGATGTCCGTTCCTTGGCTTTTTGATTGTCTTACTTTTCCGACTTGCATAGTTTGGTCTCTTGGCCCAGTTGGTTAAGGCATCGTGCTAATAACAACTCCTTAAGTTTACGCGAGGATCGGCGGTTCGATCCCGCCAGAGACCATATTTTTTTATTAATTGTTGTTATAAAGCAGGGTAAAGTCACATTTTTCTCTCCCTTTATACATTGCAAGGTAGCCTTTTAGTTTTTTTTTTTTAGTTTTTTGCTACTTTTCAATGGCGAAAAGAAGAACATAACATATACCACATCACTTTGAATCAAAATGTCAGCGGCAATACAACTTTTAAACCCCAAGGCCGAATCATTGCGACGCAATCAAGCCTTGAGCGTTAACATTTCAGCTGCTCAAGGTTTGCAAAATGTTCTGGCTAGTAACTTAGGCCCCAAAGGAACCATCAAGATGTTGGTTGATGGATCTGGAAACATCAAGCTTACGAAGGATGGCAAGGTGCTTTTAACAGAAATGCAAATTCAGAATCCAACTGCTGTTATGATTGCACGTGCTGCCACTGCTCAGGATGAAATTACAGGAGATGGTACTACATCTGTGTGTTTGTACGTTGGAGAACTACTGAAACAAGCAGAACGATTCATTTCTGAAGGATTGCATCCCAGACTTGTAACTGAAGGATTTGATCTCGCCCGCCAAGAAACTTTAGAATTCCTTAATACTTTCAAGCAAGAAGTTGAGATCGATCGCGAACTGCTCCTTGCCGTTGCCCGAACATCTCTTACTACTAAAGTTAACAACAAGCTTGCACAGATCCTTACCCCAGTGGTTACTGATGCTGTTTTGACAATTCATAATCCCAAAGAGCGGCTTGATTTGCACATGATTGAAATCGCCACTATGCAGCACCGATCTAGTGCTGAAACCTCTTTGATCAAGGGTCTTGTACTCGATCATGGTGCGCGCCACCCTGACATGCCTAAGCGTGTCGAAAATGCTTTCATTTTGACTTTGAATGTTTCCCTGGAGTATGAAAAGAGTGAAGTCAACTCTAGTTTTTTCTACAGCTCGGCTGAACAAAGAGATAAGCTCGTCGAGAGTGAGCGTAAATTTGTGGACGATAAACTTCGCAAAATCGTTGATCTGAAAAAAGAGGTGTGCGGTAATGATTCTACTAAAAGTTTTGTTATCATTAACCAGAAGGGAATTGATCCTATGTCTCTTGATATTCTTGCAAAGAATGGAATCCTTGCTTTGCGAAGAGCCAAGAGAAGAAACATGGAGCGTCTTCAGCTTGTATGTGGAGGTGTTGCTCAAAATAGTGTAGATGATTTATCTGTTAACGATTTGGGCTGGGCTGGACTAGTCTATGAGCATACTCTCGGTGAAGAAAAATATACCTTTGTCGAAGAAGTTAAGGATCCAAAGAGTGTTACGATTTTAATTAAGGGACCCACCGCCCATGCTATCGCCCAGATTAAAGACGCTGTTCGTGATGGTCTCCGAAGCGTCTCCAATGCCATTACTGATAAATCAGTAATCCCAGGCGCTGGTGCTTTTCAAATTGCTGCTTCTGCTCACTTGCTGGGTGACTTTTTGCGTAGCAAGGCTGTTCGTGGAAAAGCCCGTTTCGGAGTCCAAGCATTTGCCGAAGCCTTACTTATTATCCCCAAGACTCTTTCCGCTAATGCTGGTTTTGATACACTAGAAACACTGGGTGCTCTTCAGGAAGAGCAAGCTGAAGGTAACAATGTAGGCATCGATTTGGCTACTGGAGAACCAATTGATCCTTCTATTGAGGGCATCTACGATTCTTACCGTGTTCTTCGCAATAGCATTGCTTCTGCAACGTCTATCGCCTCCAATCTTCTTCTCTGTGATGAACTTCTGAAAGCTGGTAGATCATCCTTGAAGCAGGGTCCTCCAGGCCAATAAATTTTTCAGTAGTGTTATATATTAATTTGATAAAAGAACCTGAAATAATTATATAGTATCAGGTTTACACTTTCAATTTGACTGTATCTTAGATATGGCTACACTAAAAGAGAATTTTAACTTTCATCTTGGTTGGCATTATTCGAGTCTCCAGGGTTGAACTAGTGAAACTCTCGTGTGATATGAGTAAATGCTCGAGAAAACTTGGACATAGAATATGACAATGATCGTGATTAGTAATTCATTTATACCCTGTATCCTGAAATCCTAAATAATAAATTCGTTTTCTGACATGTAAATGGATGTCCACATACTCGAGTTTTCCGCCTTTTCAACTTTCGTATATGTCAATTATTTAAGCTCTATACTATTGCCTACTGTCCCACAAATATAACAATCACGTGATAGAATTCAAAAATGTCAAACGTGAGGTATAAAGCCTAAGTATTAAGTCCTAAGTCCTCCAACACCAGAAGCGACCTTGAAATTTTAACAATCCTGAGTTGAGAAGAATTTTCAGGTCTCCAGCTTTTGCAAAATCCTTAAAACTAATAATAAAATACTCATTTTTCCATGAATATTGTACCTTGCTAATTTATCTTCGGTTAAGTCATTGGAAAACTATAGTAGAATCATACAAAGTTTTTGTTATTCTTAGAGTCAGAAGTTGGATGAGACCAAGTATTTCAAAAAGAATGTCAGTTTAACTTTTGCATGGACAATCATGAGTAGCCTTAGCTGGACTGGGTAATGAATATCGAGTTTCATCAGAGGAAGCAGCTACCATTAGCCGTAAATGAATTTAAAAAGTTTTGTTTAAAGGAAGACTTATAAGGTCACTTTTGTATATTTTATTTCTCTAACTTCATAATGAGAGACTGGAGAAAAAAACCTCACCTAAATATTTGAATGTAGAGTTGTCACGTAAATAGTCATGAGCTGAAAGATAAATTGGTAGTAGCATAGACATTAGTGATAGATGAAAATGAATGAAATTAGAACTCGATACTCAAATTATATTATTAATTCATTGTTGTGAAATGTTATAGCGTTATGAAATAAGAAACAGAATAAATGGGCAAAGAATAGAGTAACTGTGATTAAGTTTATTTGACAAGATTTTCAACAAAGCTTTATGAAACCAATAAAATTTTACTTGAGAAGTTATGGTTGAGGAAATACATCAAGATAAAAACATAAGTACTAGAATAAATCAGAAAGCGCCAAAAGATTTGTCACAAAAAGGGT
Organism: Geotrichum klebahnii; assembly: GCA_030570935.1. Taxonomy (NCBI): domain Eukaryota; kingdom Fungi; phylum Ascomycota; class Dipodascomycetes; order Dipodascales; family Dipodascaceae; genus Geotrichum; species Geotrichum klebahnii. The sequence goes on from JAJLWW010000131.1 coordinate 5,792, forward strand.
AGAAGGATAAAACTTTAGCACCATCATTGGAAAGTTAATGGTGTTATACAAGTATTTCTGGAAAAAAAAGGGTTTCAAAGTTTGATGTTATGATCGCAAGTTAAAGTTATTGGCTATACATCTACGTCACCTTCAGATTTCTTTAAACCAATTTTACAGCGATCTTCGTTAATTTAAATCTCATATTAGTTTATTCAATTATTTTCGGGTCATATTAATACTGAGAACTATACGGTTCAGAATAGCCCTCTCCTTCAAATATAGCAGTCGCGATATTAGAACCCTGTTGGTAGTATCGTGAATCGTTAGTATTAGTTTCGTCATTATCATCATTTGTATATTCATTATAGGACTCCTCAGATGAAGAGCCACCAGACCCAGTTTCAGACCCAGTTGCACGTTTTTGTTGTTGAAGCTGCTTGTTTTGCATTTGTCTAACCTTTCGGCGCTGAGCCGCTATTTGTTCTTGCTTCAAATTCTGAGAGACTCTATACTTGGCCAAATAAATTTTCAACACTTCGGCATAGTTTTCAAAACCTAGCGACATCATGGCGAAAAGTATATCTTCACCATTGACGGTTTTGCGTCTCTCAGCACAACACTTCTCAGAAGCCTCCGACGTGATGAATGATACAAACTCAGATACACATTCTTGCATACACTCTTTAGCTTCTTTGGATACTTTGGCGTTGTCAGGTAATGAGTTTTTCATTATCCGGCAAACATTTGCTATAGGAAGCCACTTATCTTGCTCCCTCAGCTCATAATCCCCCATCACACCCGCATTCTTAGAATTGAAATCCGCCATTAAAAGTGGTGGGTAAAGAGAGAAGTACCCCAAAATATCTCCAATAAATAAGTAATGAAAAAGAGAGTAAGAGAGAAACGAAGGGGAAAAAAAATAAAGGAATTATTAAGTTATTAAATAGATTATCTCACTTACAGTGCAAGAATAAATTTGTTATTTTGACCAATCAACAACTACCCCTGGTTTTCGTAAACTAGATTCGATGTGGTTTTGCAGTGAAATGGAACATTTTTTCCCAAAAGAAAATTATCAGATCCAAAGATGTCTCCAAATTAAGTATATCAGATTGATAAATAAAGATCAAAATGTTATACGAGAACTGAAAAGGTCGCGTGGGGGTAAAATGATTCTAATACGAAATCTTCTCCCGGATTCCAAAGACTTCTGTAACATTAGGATCCTACTTAGATGGCAGAGAAACCAGCGAAAATCTTCTTTTAGGGGAAAAAATAACTCGAATCGTAAAAGTATATGCCTAAATTTGCTACTGACAGAATTAGAAACCCATTTATGCTATCAATCTATTTCCGCATTATAAATTTGCCACTTCCCTGTAATATGCTCCATTCGAGATAATCCATATTCAATTCATTTTTTAATATACTCTTGGAACTATTATATATATATACATACACTTGGGAAAACACAAAAACATGAGAGAAAAACAAGCACAAACAAACAAACAAACTACTTTCGTAGGGAAGAAATAGGAGTTTCGCCAGAGGCCAACTTCAAAAACAGGGTCTTTAGCTCGGGAGAGAAAGAAGGATTGCTATTGAGCACAGGGATAATGGACTCCTGACCATGAGCTTTAGTGCACTCAGGAATTTTGAATCCATTCAGAGAACCCTTACAAGTAGACTCGACAATAGCCTTAAGTTCTTCTTCAGTGTACTTACCAGTCTGAGGGACCTTCTGAATAGCACGCATAATACGAGCTTCTGCAGAGTAGCAAAGACCAGGGACATAAGGAGTGAGTGTATTGGTGGTAATAGCACTAACGCTGATACTTGATCCCTTAGAGGCCAACTGTCTTCGAATCGCACGCAAACCTTGCTCAGGTGTTAATTTAACAGCGACAGGGCGGCGTTGCTGTTGCTTGTTATCTCTTTGATTTTTACGCTGAACACGAGGAGATCCCCTTTGAGCAGCGCCAGTTCGTGGAGAAGCGTTTCGGGTTTTGTTATTGTTGTTACTATTTCTGCCATATCGCTGTCCATGTGCTCGCTGGACAGGAGCAGTACGACGGGTATTGTTATCGAATAAGACTCCACCACGGGGAGAAACATGCAAATCGAGTTTTTCATTTGAAGAGTCTGTGAGGGCAGAATCAATCTCCATGTCTGAAAAACGTTTCAAATTCTTAGTGGGCTTCGCGGGACCTGAAGATCTAGTAGAATTTTCAGAATTATACTGTTTCTGATGCCCGCTGGCCTGCCTATAGGGTCTATTACCGTTGTTGTGTCGCTTGCCATCATTCTTGTTGTTCTGGTTTTGGTTCCGGTTGTTTGAGCCTCTAGATCCAGCAAAGCCCTTAGCAGTTACGCTTGCCTTTCCGGTGGAGGCAGTTTTTTCAGGTTGCTTGATCTTGAAGTTCATTCCGGTGCGCTTATCTTGACCCTTCTTTGCCTGGGCAGCATGAAGGGCATCGATTCTTCCAATAAATGAGGTTACATCAAATTTTGCAACAGCTGGTGATCCCTTGACCTCAGTTGAATAACATGCAACCTGTCTAGCAACTCTAGAAACTGTGCTAACAGCAAACTTGGCAGTGAGAATAGAAGACATTTTAAACAATAACAGAAAGAGTTTATATGCGAGTCTGTTGTCCTTGAAAACGGGATGGGGTGAGAAGATGAACGGGATAACGGATGTAGGTTTTTTTTTCTAATCTTTGTAGAAATTTTCAACAAACATTTGATTGGACAAATGAAATAGGGTTTGGAGATTGACTAAATGTGTCATGTATTAGACATCATTAGTCAGATTGATTAATAATATCAATACGTAACCTTTGAATCAACGGAACAAAATTAATTATCAGATTCAAAAATTGTTCCTGGTACTAGAAATTTCAGGGCATTTCTGAGTTTGCAAAACGTTCAAAGAATCCTGGTAAAGATAATTTAATAAAGTTATGGTAATTTTAGGTGGCTCACAGGAGTTAGGAGTCGAAAGTTGGGAGTTACGTGTCAGACAGGGTAATTGAGGAGAGTTTGTGAACCCATCGACAAAGTGTTTGGAAGGCATTTCCTTAAACCAACAGACATAGGGGGACGACTACTTTCGCCCAAATTCCTTTCTGAACCTCTTTCAATTGTTTTGTTTGACATTGGCTGTTTATATCTTAAAGCAATATAATGGCTTTACTCAACCAGTCAACAAGTGATACCAAGGGTATGTGTAGGATCTTTTATGAGACCTAAAATGTTTTACAATGTTTGAAGCTAACTATGATCCTAGAATCTTTGGAAACCAACATTCTACAGCTCAAACTAATTCGAGCTTTTAAAACTGCCTCGAAAGAGCAAGTAATTGAATTAATACAGTCTAATGCTCAACATATCAAGCTAGATCAATCTCAGGGACCTCTACTTCCCACTGATTTACATGTTCTACATCTTGCTGTCCAGGCTGCCCCTGTAGACACAATTAGACATATTTTAACCCGATTCAAGGACGCTCCAGCCTTTGATATTAATTGTGTTGAACCTCTCAAAGGTGATACTCCTTTACATGTTGCTGCACGTTATGACCGTTCAGATATTGTCATGTACTTGCTTTCCTTGCCTGATATCAATGATACCATCACCAATTTTGCTGGTAAACAGCCAGTTGAGGTTGCGAGAACTCCAGAACTCGCTGAAGCCATGCAGGTAGTGCGAGCCCAATATGTTGAGAATGTTGCCATTCAGATGAAACAGTATTTCTCTACCAACAATATCCCAGGTCTTGAAGAACTTCTTTCTATTCCCAGAGCAGCTACATTGCTAGACATCAACGGCCAAGATCCTGACACCGGATCAACAGTTTTGCATGACTTTGTTAAAGCCCGCAATATTCCTATGGTTGAATTTATTTTATCCCACGGAGCAGATCCATTTAGACGGAATTCTAGTGGTATATTGCCAATTGATGCCACTAAAGATGAGACTATTAAAAGACTTCTCAAGCAATCCACCAGATCTCAGACTGTTGTTATTCAATCGCCTGGCTCTGCTCAAGTACCTTTGAATGGACCAAGTACGAAAATTGCAGGAATTCCCCCTGGTGATCCAGCTACGTACTACCCTGATAATAATGATGATTTACCTCACATGGCCGGTCCTGCGCCAAGCATGAAAGGCTTTTTAAAGAAATGGACTAACTTCACTAGTGGTTATAAGCTACGTTGGTTTGTGCTGGAAAATGGAGTTCTCAGTTACTATAAGAAACAAGGTGATACAGAAAGTGCATGCAGAGGTGCTATAAATATGAAGCAAGCTACACTTCATTTAGATTCTACGGAAAAACTGCAGTTTGAGGTAATTTCAAGAGATACATCCAAATTCCACCTTAAAGCGAACCATCCTGTTGAAACCAGTAGGTGGGTATGGGCTCTGACCAACGCTATTCAGTATGCTAAAGATCAAGAGAAACTGAAATCCATGCAAAGTCAGTTACCATCTAGCAGATATTCTAAACACCCTAATTCATCAGCAATTTCAATTGCAAGGTCCTACGCTGCAGCAGGTACTGGAGCTTCAGCTGACTCCCAGCTTGGCTATAATGGCTCCAACTCTATCCATCTTGCCCGCCAAATGACTACCCGCAGTGCCTCCACACATGTTTCAAACCCCAGAAGCGTATCAAAAAGTGCAGGCGAACATGATGATTCAGAGGTTCCGTATACCAATCCCAATGTTGCGAAACTCGTTTCATTGAGCAATAGTGAAGCTACACGTGCAGATGACTATTATCAATCTGAATATGATGATGATGACGAGGAGTCACTTGCTGTAAAAGAAGCCCCTCATACTGATGAGATCTCTTCTTGCTCTGATTCTATTAAAATAGGTCTCAGCAGTGTTGAAAGCACAATTAAGTCGCTTAGAGCTAGCAGCGAAAACGGCAACCTCACTCGCGAAGACTTGGAAAGTGGACTTGTAGCTCTTGACCAAGCTATGGGTATGATCAACACTTTAATGATGCAGTATACTCAACAAATTAGTGAGCGTGAGTCATTTTACAAGCGCAAGATAGATCGCAATGAAGAGTTACAAGGCCTTTGGACCAACACAATTCGCGACATGGAAATTGAGAAGGATAAGATTGAGGGCCACCTTCACCGTGCCAGACAACAACGTAAACAGGCAAATAAGGCATTGCGAGAAGTGACTGGATCTCCAGTTGGCAACACTACACGACGAGAAAGTCTTGTGGCTACTTCTACAAGTCCTTCTCCTACTCAACGTAACCTCCATTTGGAACATGTTAATCAATTAATTGAAGAAGTTGGCTTTGAATCTGATGAAGACTCTGATGACGAATTTTTTGATGCTCTTGGAACTGGTGAAAATAATATTAAAACGGATGAAGAAGAAAGTGAAGCTGCTGTTTCGGTCCAAACAGAGGTGGATAGTTCCCTAGGTGATGAGAAGGCAAATAAAACTGTTTCTGAACAAGAAGTGATTTTACCAGATGGTGATAATGTGCTAAATCATGAAGATGCAGCTAATATGACTGATGTTCAAAGAAAAATCTTGGAAAGCATTTTAAAAGAAAACTCTTTTGCAGGTTACGAGGATGGCCCTAGAAAACGTCTCACAGTTGATGATGATAAACGTCCCAGAATTAGTTTGTGGGGAGTTTTGAAGAATCTTATTGGCAAAGATATGACTAAGATGACTTTGCCTGTATCTTTTAACGAGTGCACCAATCTTCTGCAGCGATCTGCTGAGGATATGGAATATACTGATTTACTGGATAAGGCAGCAGCTATTGTGGATGACCCTGGTGAAAGATTGGTGTATATCGCAGCATATGCGGCTAGTTCTTACTCGTCAACGACCAATCGCGTTGCGAAACCGTTCAACCCACTACTTGGCGAGACATTCGAGTATTGCCGACCTGACATGGGATATCGAATGTTTAGTGAGCAAGTAAGTCACCACCCTCCTGTTGGCGCTTTAATTGCAGAATCTCCTAGATGGGATTTTTACGGTGCTTCGAATGTCAAAAGTAAGTTTTATGGAAGAAGTTTTGATATCAATCCAACTGGTCTGTGGTATTTGACCTTACGTCCTAATAAAGGTGCTGAGGTAGAGGAGGAGTTATATTCATTCCGCAAGGTGACTTCGTCTGTTGTTGGAATTATTACTGGATCCCCAATGGTTGATAACTTTGGTGATATGGAGATTACGAACCACACGTTAGGATACAAGTGTATTCTCAAGTTTAAGGCTCGGGGTTGGCGTGGTGCTAACGCGTATGAGTTGAAGGGCACAGTTGTTAGTAGCTCAGGGGTTCCACAATGGATTGTTGGAGGCCGATGGAACGACAAGATCTATGCCAAGAAACTCAGTCATGAGACTGCGGTGGCCATTACTAATGGAGCTCCTGAAACTGGGGACGGTTCAGCTGGAGAGGATCTCGGAAATGCTACTCGCATTCTTATATGGAAGGTGCACGAACGGCCTCCCGCTCCGTTCAACTTGACACCATTTGCAATTACGCTCAATGCCCTACCTGAAAGGCTAAAGGAGTGGGTTGCGCCTACTGATACCAGATATCGACCTGATCAGCGGGCTATGGAGGAAGCACGATACGATGATGCTGCAGAAGACAAACATCGGGTTGAGGAGAAGCAGCGCGAAGCTAGGCGTAAACGAGATATCTCTGGAGTTGAATATCATCCAAGATATTTTGAGCAAAAGGTGCATCCAGTTACTCACCAGGAGTATTGGGCATACAAGGGAACGTATTGGGGTTTGCGTGCAGCTCATGAACTAGCAGATAAGGGAGATATCTTTTAACGAACAAAAAAAACAAAAAAAACTGCCATACTAATCTTCTTTTTTTAAATTTGTTTTGTTTTTGTTTTATATTCTATTTTTACTATGTTTTCTATTTGCTGCTTTATTATATATATCATTGAAAATTTGAAATTTGTTCATGCCTATTAACCTAATTGAGAAGGACGACCAAAGTATGTGGCTGAGCAGAGGTTGGTTATCGTATATGTGAACAGCAAAGCAGAGCTGAAAGGGTCCACAATGATTGCAAGATATGAAAATAATAATAATAATAAGAAAATAATATGAACATGATATTAAAATAATATGACATCAATGGTTAGATTTGGAAAGAAAACCTTGTAAGGAAAAGAGGAAGATTGAAGGCAGGCAGGCAGGTTTTTTCTTTGAGGAGCATTTACCGAGGCAGATGGAACCGATGACACTGATCTGTTGCTGCTGCACGCGTGAACCTTGTTGAGAAGGACGAGAAAAACAGCCAAACGCCATGAAATAATAAAAAGAATAAATTAAAAAAAAGGGTTGTCGTTTCAAAACTTTCTTATAAACCTTTATAACTTTTTATAAACTTTTGTAAAAATTTTAAGCCTTTTTTATTAGTCCGAATGAATAGGCTTTTTTAACCTTATTGACTCATAATCGATTAATAGATTAAGAGACATTGATAGATTCCACTTACAAGGTCACTTTGATTCAGAGTTTTATTTGAACTACATTATCGTTAGATGTTGTGTTTTTTTATTTTTCGTATATTAAAAAAGTCTAATATTGACAGAGAGACATGAAAATTTAAATAAAATGAAAAGGTGTCACAAAAAACAACAAACCAATGAAAGAAAAAAAAAAAAAAAAAAAAATTTCAACACCAACAAATAATAAAAATAAAATAAAAAAAAGGTATCAGACGTTTGAAATAAGAACGAATTTTTTTCTTTTGGCACTGAAGACAAATAAAACGTATAACGAAACATACCACTATTTGCCACGATTTGCCACGAATTGCCACGAATTTCCACGGATTACTATACGACGAGAATAATACAAATTAGGCAGTTGTACAGTGTTTTCGTCTGCTTCACTTTGGCGCTCTCCTCAGCGATGAAGGGGAGGAGGGAGGAGGGAAGACGGTAGGTCACAAACAACGTAGAACACCTATAGAACGCACGTAGAACAGCTCTACGCCAAGTTGCCAGCCTATCGTCCAATGAAATTGATATCATTATTAACCAAGTATTAACCAAACACTAACCACACCACTTTTATTTTAAAGTTAATATAAACATTGCACTAAAAAGCAAAACCCTAACTGTATGAAAAACTTCGAAATGACCACTTCCGGCCGATGACGGAAACTTGATTTCTCTTTTCGGAAATAAGTTTCCATCACTACGCGTGCCTTATCTAGCCAATTAGCTCAATCCACAACTGCCCACATAACATGTCCCGTACCATAATATTTATTCCGTGGACTGAAAAATACCTCCGAATTGACACCATAATAGGCCCTTCACTCTACAATGACAAAATTTCACCCTCCATTTACCCCATAGTAGGCCTCCTGAGACCTTCATTTTTTTTTCTCTCCGCAGTGCCCAAGTCCTGTTTAAGCAACAAAGAGAAGGGAAATGCAGTCTCAATGTCGTCCCTCAACTGTTTAACTGTATTTTGATTGGTGTATAATGATCCTTATCGATAGTTCCTCAGCAGTCTTGGCGTGGCCTTAAACAACCCAGCTAACCGTGTTTCTCACCCACTAACCACACCTAAACCAAGACAAATCTCACCATAATGATTTTAGGCATCTCTCTCAATCTTTTGTTTTTTTATATTTTATATTTCTCATCTGGAATATAAATACTTCAAAAAATCCCTGGTTAATTATTTGTTTTTTTTTCTTTTATATTCCATTCCATTCTAGAATATTATCTTTCAATTTCAATCTCTATAGAAGATAACGTCTTATTTTTATAATGCCATCATATATTGCAAGGCGAGCGGCTGATGCCCTCATCGACTTGACAGCACGTCAAGATGTTGCCGAAGAAGTTGGCGCTGGCCAGAGTTATGATACTGGTGACATCGCCTATATCGCTGTTTCAGCATGCATGGTTCTTATCATGGTTCCCGGTCTGGGCTTTTTATACTCTGGTTTGGCTCGACGTAAGTCTGCCCTGTCCATGATTTGGGTTTGTCTTATGGCTGCTTCGGTTGCTCAGTTTCAATGGTACTTCTGGGGATACTCCCTTACTTTCTCGTCGACTGCTACTAACGGATACATCGGAAATTTGGACTCTTTTGGTTTGAGAAACGTTCTTTGGGGTGCTGCTGACGATACTATTCCCGAACTCCTCTTTGCTACTTATCAAGGTATGTTCTGCATGGTTACCCTCGCCATTATTATGGGTGGTGCTGCAGAGCGTGGTCGTTTGTTCCCTGCCATGGTTTTCACTTTCATCTGGGCTACTCTTGTCTACTGCCCTCTCGCCTGCTGGGCTTGGGGACCCAATGGATGGGCTGGCAGCTGGGGCGTTCTTGACTACGCTGGTGGTGGACCCGTCGAAATCGGCTCTGGTGTTGGTGGCTTAGGATATGCCATTGCTCTTGGCCGCAGAAAGGATAAGCTCTTGCTTAACTTCCGTCCTCACAACGTTTCCCTCGTCACTCTTGGAACCATTTTGCTTTGGTTTGGATGGTTGGGATTCAACGGTGGTTCCGCTCTTGGTGCTAACTTGCGTGCTGTTTATGCCATTTTCAACTCTAACCTTGCCGCTGTCTTCGGTGCCATGACCTGGTGTCTTTTGGATTTCCGTCTTGAACGCAAGTGGTCCACTGTCGCTGTCTGCTCTGGAATTATCTCTGGTTTGGTCGCTGCTACCCCTGCTTCAGGTGTTATTCCTCTTTGGGCTTCTGTTATTCTTGGAATTGTTGCTGGTGTCGTTTGTAACTTTTCCACCAAGATCAAGTATCTTATCCATGTTGACGATTCTATGGATACCTTCGCTGAGCACGGTGTCGCTGGTATTATTGGCCTCTTTTTCAACGCTCTCTTTGGTGCCGATTGGGTTATTGGACTTGACGGTGCTACTGAGCACGAGGGAGGATGGCTCAGTCACAACTGGAAGCAGCTTTACAAGCAGTTCGCTTATATCTGTGCTTGCTGTGGCTACACTCTGTTCATGACCGTTCTTATTGGTTATGCTGTCAACTACATTCCCGGATGCAGACTACGTGCTTCTGAAGATGGTGAACTCCGTGGTATGGATGAGGATCAGATTGGTGAATTCGCTTATGACTACGTTGAGGTTCGTCGTGATTACCTTGCTTGGGCTCCCCCAGCTCAAACGCAAACCATCACTGGTGCTGCCCCCGAGAGCAGCTCTCCTAGTGAGCCTGCTGCTTCTTTGGAAAAGAGCGCTTGATGACCCAATTTTAGATTACATTTTGTTCATATTTTTGTTTATTTGATTCACGTTTTTTTTCTACTCTTTAATAATAATTTGACATTTTCAGATTTCTCAAACTTGATAAATTAAATTCAATTAAAATTTTTTTTTGTTTTCCTTAGTTCCCTTGTTTGTGACACACTAATGAAATCCTACACTACCAAATTGGTTCACCCGCATCATTGTACAAGATCAAATTTTGGGTTGATGGCCTGGAGTCGAATGACTTTGCGGATAAAGCGCCTGGCGTACGAAGACTTTTGACCTATTCACATTAGCTTGTTAATGTCAATAAATACCAACTCACTTACTCTATCAACAGCTTGACTTCCTGGGTCACCCATACCCATAAAGTATGCAACTAAACCAGAGCCAATAGCAGCAGATACCGACGTCCCCGAAAAAGTAACCACCTTATTATTATATGCATCCAAACTGTCTACATTAACACCAGGTGCAAACGCATCTACACATTGACCCCAGTTGGAAAATGATGCCAACGAGTCTGTTCGGTCGTCAAAACTTCCAATAACAAGGACATCCGGAACACTGGCTGGAGAATATCGACATGCTGATACATTCTGATTTCCAGCTGATGCCACGACAGGAATATCTGAATTAATAAGATTTTGAATGGCTCTGTTAAAAACAGTGTTGCGCATTGTAGCAAACGACATGTTAATAACGGCTGGCCTATTTGTAAGCCTTTTGACTCTAATCACATAGTCAATTCCTCTTAAGACCCAAGATAATCTGCCTTTACCGTCCGCTCTCACAACTTTAATGTCAATCATGTTTACCTTCTTGGCTACACCATGAGTTGAAGACCCGATCAATCCGGCTATAAATGTTCCTACGCAAGCAAGTTAAAATTTAAATTTTGTATACTTTTCATAACTCACCATGGCCGTTTTGGTCTCCATTTCCTTCCCCTGTAAAATTAATGCCAAAAGATGCCCTATTTCCAAAAGCGTCGTGACTTCGGTTTATGCCTGTATCAAAGACATACACATCTACTCCATTTCCTCCAGAATTATCATAGACATAATCGTGGGGCCCATTTTGATCTAATTCGTATAACCGTGAGATACGCGCCAGATGCCTAGGAGCCTTACTTTGTACACTTGCAACTTTGATTTCTGAGTCTCTCGATATACCAATTACCTAAAATTATTGTTAGGTAAAATGAGTTTTACTAACAGTTTATCCTACCATATTGCTATATGATAAATATCGCGAAAATCGGAGATCAAAATCACCATATATTGCTTTGAAGGAACCAATCGTAATATTTCCTGAAACTTTATATTTGAGTGAAGGATATAAACTCAAAAACTTATTAAAGTTTACATCTGGTATAAGTTGGATAATTAGGAGCTCACCAAGCACTTGCAGTGTTCCTGAAAATAAGATGCAGACCAAAAGAAATAGCTGCAAGAAACCTCTCATTTTGAATCCGAAACTGTTGAAGATTTTAAATACTACAAAGCCAAGAGAAAGGAAAATAAAATAAAATATAAGGAACTAAATTTTTTTATCATAAATGGTTAATACTTGCTGGTCGTGGTTTCTCGTTGAATGTTGTGGAAATATAGAAATCTGGAACTACCTAATTTATTTCGCCCATGGCGCTCTCATAGCATCATTACTCGGCATACCCATTGAAATATCAGCCCGTCGGTAGCTCTCGTTAATTGCAGAGCTCTGATCTTCGACTGGATCTGAGGAAGGGAGCGGCTCGCCATCTTTATTTGTCCAGGGGAAGAAGCCTGAACCGAACACGAAATGCTGAACAACTGGAAACTTTCCTAGAACCTCAGCAATATACATTTTAATCATACCTCGATGAATCTTATGCCACGTTGCAACTCCTGTGATATCGTAGAGAATTGGTGAGTGCTCATGGAATGGACCTCTCTTGACTTTAAAAATAAAGTCAATTGCGCCAAAGTACAAGTTACTGTCTCGCTCCCGTTCAACAACATGAGGTCGAAGCATTGTCTTTGGAGAGAAACGAGGAGTGGCTTTATCAGGCTGTGTAATATCAACAATTTGGGCTGATCCAAGGATGTACGGCAAATGAAAATGATCATCAAGTCCCCAAACTCCATGACTTCCGGCAGGCTCTAAATTGTAACGGACAATCAAGCGGCGAATCAGAATAAAATATCGGCTGAAAATAAATAAAATATCCTCCCCTGTGAGCTTTGTGTCCAACAAACCTAGAGCCCATAACCCACCAAAAAATGCCAAAAAGCTTAACTCATGACCAGTGCCAAAGTCTAACCGTTGGCGTGAACCAAATCCTCCAAGAAAGTATGGGACAAGTTCAATGTATGGGTCCATACCAACCCCAAGAATTCCCTCTTTAACTTGACCCATTTTGGTGCGAAGCAACTGATCAGATTCAGCGGAGAGCTTATCATGAAAAGTCCTAAATGCCATGTTTCCAAATCGTCTTGGCCCTTCCAAGGGAACAATTTCTTCTATCCACTTGTCCACTTGATCAAATATTGCGATGAGAGTAAGAACAGAAGGCTCATCAACACTTGCTGGGCATTTCTTCAATGTAACCTTGAGAGAAAGGGCATGAATCAAAGACACAATTCGCTCATATGCTCGGGACTGATAAAATGCCTCCATATCAGAGGCATCATTTATACATTTTTTAGGAACGGAAAATCCTGATTTCTCAATTTCGTGAATAGTTTCTGAATCCATTGAAGCAAATAGAATGTGTACTGTGTGGTAAAATTGTATGAAATTCCCAATAATCCCAAATAAAAACAAAAATATGATTTTTTTCAAAAACTTTTTTAAACACTCCCACCAGAGAAGAAATCACATCCAGATATTGTTGACCTGCGTTTCACATCTGAGTATAGTGGATTTTATTGTAGGGTCAAATTTCACATAATAGGAATTCAGGTATGATAGGTGCATCACTTTTTTCACAGACCGTTTTGATTGCTAACATACAATACACAGAACTGGTAAAACTTTTAATACAATGTCAAGGAGCTGGACAACAGAGCCGTATTCTGATCTCTATGCAGCAGTCCAATCTGCTGCTATGAATAGAGATCAAATAGATAGCAGCACCTTGTTTAATCTTCAAGAATTATTCGACGCCGTTTTCATTGATTTGTGCGAGTTAACGGCATTTCCCCCAAAGTCTGCTGCTAGTCGCGAAACGTTGACGAAGAAAGGTACGTGATATACGCATGAATTAAATAATGAAACCGAAATACTAACAAGTACTTAGGCCAACTCGAGTCTCAACACATCAGGTACCAAGTTAGCCAAGAATTTATAAATGAAGCCTTTTCGCTTGCTGACGAATTGTCAATTGACGAATTGGTCGCTGCAGAGTTAATACTGAATGCATCTGGAGATTCTACTCGGCTCAGCTTAAACAATGTTCAAGGCGGAATAGCTAGTTTTCATATTCGAAGGCAGTATATTTTGGATCTTGTCCGATTTTTTCTCGACTCTCAAGATCAAGGGGATCTACTAGACAGTAAATTCAAGAGCTTTGTTTCTAGAATCGCTAAAAGCCAACCATCACTTTTATACCGGACGCTTAAAGGTATGAAAGACATCGAAGAACTTTTTACAAAACTCCAAGAAAAGGAGAGTCGAGCAACCTTTTTGGGCCAACTTGAGAGCCGCGAGTTTGTGGAAACATTAAAATTGCGACGAGATTTCCTCTTGACTGAACACGACTGCTTGGCTCAGATTTTATATTCATTAATTGAGCACGATCATCTCGACTATAAAACTGATGTTTCGAAAATATTCACTCATATTCAAAGCATAGACTCTTATGATACTATTCTCATGCACTACGTTCCAGCAATCGCTCAGCTTGGTTTACGGCTGGATCCTAACCAATCCTCTAATCCTGTTTCATTATCTGTGAAAGAGGCTCTTAATGTCAAGACTATTTTAAGTAATGAAAAGGGTTGGAAGTTACAGTACTGGCGAGGTACTGTTCAACTATTCTACTATACATATCTTTCAGGCCTTTACCGCGCTAAATCTTTAGAGGGCGATTATTTAGGAGGAGTCGATAACAAGACTGATATTCTAGATCCTATTCGTGAAGCTATAGATGCTGGTGCCTTTGAATTACTACTATTTGTAGCCAGCGATATTAATCCGTGCGATACTCAGTTTGAACCGTTTGTCGATTTCAGACCTCAACTACAATTTTATGTTCAGCCTTTTAAATCTCTAGGAAACATTTCACCCAATCTTTCGGATTTGATAATATCATGTCTCGAAAAATTCATCGAAGCAGTGATTGCCAACATTGCCGATATACTGCGGGAAATGCGTCTCAACGAGGAAGACATGTTTTTGGCTAATGCTCAGTCAGAGACTTATAATGAAGGTGAAGATCCAGTAGGAATGGATTTAGAACGTTTCTTTATTTTTGTCTCGTGCCTTTTCTACGGTCGTCCAGATGCAGCTAGTATGTTTTGGATGGACCCAGAAAGTGATTTATATGGGTTTGTTCAATGGGCCTCTCAGTGTGATATCTTGGTGATGTCTGCTGCATTTAGTCATATGTTCGCATCACTTGCTACTGGACATTTTTGTGCTTCAGCTGCTCACAAGTTTTTATCTGAAACAACTACTAGTGCGTCATTTGCATCACGAACCCGCAAAATTGCCCTTATTTCATGGCACCATATATTTGGTAATATTGGGGATGCCATTTCAAGATTGAAGCCTCCCCAACCACCACCAAGTAGCTTGCTTCTGTCAAAAGCTAAAGTTATTGCTGATATCCCAGACTTGGATCAATTCGACATTTTGATTCTCACAAACTTTTTCAGCATCCTCTCTCAAGTGGTTAAATATAGTCCAGAGGCAAGAGAAGACTTGCTGTCTAATGAAGAATATCAGCTAGTCCCAACCCTCTTTGAATTTCTTTCTTTTTACACTCCATTATACGGCCCAATATTAAATGTTTGCTCGGGACTGTCTCTTACTACCACACCTAAATACAAAGAACAACTTTGGTTTTCGCTTGACTTATGGCTGTTTAATACAACTGTTGCATTTCCACAGAATGAATATCTTGGTGCTAGCATTCCTTCAAAGGAACGGTTAGCTCGTCTAATGGACACATATTCTTCAGTGTTAGGTTTTTCTCAGCTCCTAGAATCGCTTTTGAGAAGTTCTGGAGATCATCCTGATCTTTATTCTCTGCCTTATCCGGAAAATCTCGGTGAAAAATATAGAACTCCAGGAATATGGCCTTATGTGGACTACATGATCAACGAAGTCTTTTATACCGCAACCACGACAGATTCTTTAGACAAAGAAAGCCAGGCCGCACTACAAAGTATATCTTTAAAATTCATTCGCCACTGTTTAGAGCTTTTTGATTCTGAAATTGCGGTGCTGTCTGCCAGTGCAGGTGTTAATCTTGATGTTGTTGTGAGAGCTCCATCTTTCATCTCATATCTTTTGGCACATCCCAGCACTCCCGCAATGAGCTATTTATTTAATAGCAAAATTTATAATCCCCTGATTGCCATTGCATCAATTGGTATTGACGCAATATCCGAACTTCCGGAATCAAGCCCTGTCATCGAAATGCTTATTGATAGTTTGAAGGTTATTAATAGCATTTTCGATTTACAGAATACGTTTATTGATATAATAGTCAAAGTTTACAGGAAATCTGGAGATTCAAATATTCACCTTTCTACTCATGGCCTCAGCTCTTTTGAAGATGCTATTCTTTACAACATTCAAATAATTTCCCACCTGGCGCTATATGTTGGTTCCAGCAATGTTAATTTAGCCCGACTTGCGCTCCAGTTACTAGACCGGATTTCTCATTCTACACAATTTTCTGCTCCCTCATTTTCTACTATTGATTCACGAATCAGAGGGAATAGACTTCTAAGCATCTTGGAGACTGTTGATGAATCAACCCGTATTAAAGAAGGGTTTATTGAGCAAATAGAAAGGTCTGCCGATTATTACTACGATTCGGACATTGCGGAGAGATCAATGCAACTAAAAGAAGACATCATCAAATTGATTACTTATAATTTATCACAGGATTCGAAAGACACAACAATTGCTCATTTCCTTCTTGGATTTAAAATTAATTCTGATGGTTCACTTTCTCTTGATGTGGCTCGTGGAGGTATATTGTCTGAAATATCAGTACTTCATTCCATAATGAACATTCTACGATTTGGAGTTCAACATATTTCATCTACTGATGTTCCTAAACAGGCCACAGTAATATCTAGTGGTTGCAGCCTTGTTATTCAACTCTTGCTACAAAATCCAGCATCTTCATATTTGGTACTGGATTATTTCAGAGACAATGACTTTTTCTTGACACTACTAAACTTTGAGCCTATTGTCGATTTAAATGCATTTTGGGAGGGTATTCCATTTCAAAACTCAGCAGACTTTTTATTTTCTGACTCTGCTAAAACATTGGAAGCATTTTTAAAACATAGAGCTTCATTTTTAAAATGCCTCTCTATTGAAGTTCATACCGCAGCTACAAGCGGGTCTCTTTCACTTGTTTCGCGATTTACAGAGTCTCTCGTTAATATGGATTTGAAACGAATAGATTCATTTGGCTCCTCTTCTGCTACTCGTATTCTTTCATTTTTAGATGTTTTAGAGTACGAAATTCCTACAATGCCTGATAGCACGATTGAGATTGTAAAGGTGTTTGGAGAACAGGTTTTAACTCACTTTTTCAAAAAAGATGCTGATCTTGAATTTGATACTGCTATTGCCGAGCTTAAACTTCTACTTCGTCTTAAGGGCCTTGAATTCGTTGCTTCTAAAAGTATTGATTCATTGGATGATCCTGAATTTTTCAAAGGTGCCCATTATGTTGTTGAAACATTTACAAAGCGCAGAGTATTCGATCGATTACGAGCGAGTCAGCTTGAATGCTTGAACTCATGGGCTAAACTTGTATTGATTCTAGTGAATGATACAAATATGTCTCCAGATGCAAGAACAACCTTCCTGCTTGAAACTTTCCAAGCAATCATTCATAAACTAGCTCAATACTCTGTCACAGACGTTGAGTATGCTGAAAGTTTAGCTTCATTATTGGTATCCCTTTTTACCATATACCAAGAAGATATGACTACTTTAATGCGGGGACCTGACGAATCTGGCACTCATACACATCACCAAAAGAGTGGTTATGATCGAACACACTCGCTTTTCAAATCAGCTATTTCATCGGTGCTTACACCATGCTCGACTCCTAACTTGAGATCCGAGCTTTATGTCATTTCTTATAAATATCTTCGATGGGTACTGGGGGATGGGGCTGCCAATAATAAAGCACCTTCGTCCTTAATTCGAAATTGTATTCAAATTGTTAGGACTTCTGGGGATCGATTGATTGAAATGATTTGCAATGATGCTATTAGTGGTGAAGGAAACACTCGACTTACAGCACTCGTATTACTAGATGTCATGTGCAGTTTATCAACTCGAGCCCACTCTACATTCTTGCTTGATAGTCTTGTCAAGTATAACCTTCTTCTCCTTGTGGTGCAGTCTATAACTCGCTCGGACAAAGAACTTACAAACCGAGAGAATTCCAACACTCTAAAGATGTATTATGAGTTGATGGGTTTCAAATCTACAATGAGTTTCCTACTCCAAGTCGCTCGCACACGCCAAGGTGCTCACCAAATTATCCAATGTGATTTATTTGGAATTCTGAAATCCTGCGAATTTTTAAGAATAGACCCAGATGTTGGCATTGATATTCCACACCTGTCTGAGATTTCTGGCAATTCATCTGGAAGTTCAAATACAACTAATGGACATTTAGACCCACCAAATGCAACAGGAACAGGATCTCACAATGGCACTGTTGTCACTAACAATGGAAGCAGTAGCGGTGACTCTAACAATGCTCACCAACCAACCGATACACAGTCTACATTTTATGGTTTAGTAGCCCCTATTTTCCAACTGGTGACTGCAGTGCTTCTGTCGATGGGCCCAGAAAATGAGCCTGTCATCAGCCGTGTTCGCAGTTTCTTACAGGATCATGAGTTATTGGTAGTTGCTTTGCTCCGTAAAGACGTTCTCACATCAGAACAGCAGCATCCAAAATTAAGTATGCTGGTTAAACATGTCGTCTTGTTAATTTCATTGACCGACTATGTTCATTGAATGTGTGGAAATCTTTACATATATAAATAAAAGTATGCTGAAATAGCAAAAAAAAGGAATTATCCTATTCATAATTATAATTATACATATTCTTCTTGACCTTCACAAACCAATATTATCATCTCGAGTACCTAGATCCAAATACTTTATTAGATACATCGATATTATCCCTCGCAAGAGTTTCGAGTTGGTATATTTGATCCAACTTATCTTGCAGCTGTGTGGTGTGTGTATCGATCCATTGCAAGCTAGACAAATGTGAATTAAGCACTTTCACGATTTGCGTAAGGGCATCATCTGGTCTGGTATGAGTGAAGTCACTAGATACAACATTCATTTCACTAATGACGTTAGACAAATTACTACTCATGCTTTCAAGCTTCTCGTTAAGATCTTCCGCAAGCCGGTATGATTTTTCACGCTCCTGGTCAACGGGCTGCAGACCTTCTGGACCAGCGAGGTCAGCTAAAAACTCAGAGGCTTGCGCCTCATAGTTATCGAGAAGTGCCTCAACGTCATCTTGTTGTCTGTTGATGTAGTCTAAAGTTTGATCGATATTGGCTTGCTTTCGTTCTGCTACGACGACCTCAGTATACATTTGAGTGATACGTTCTCCGTTCTCCATTAACACTCGATCCCAGGAAGAAATATCAGCGGCCTGAGCTTGAAATTCACCAGTGCGCTTGGCAAGTGCACTAGTCCATTTACTGATGATATCTTCGATGGATCGGTTTTTGAGATATGCGGCAGTTTCTTCTTCTGTAGGAATAGATGATTTGAGAGGTGCTGCAAGAGTTGTAGTGGACGCGGGAGTAGCAGAGTCTTTTGCAGTGGTCTCTTTAGTCTTTGTGGCAAGAGTGGTACCAGAAGTCAAAGAGCTGCCAGTAGCAGTACTAGTGGTATTCCCAAAGAGAGATGTGGCAGGTTTGGCAGCGTCTGTAGCTGTAAAGGAAGCACCACCAAAGAGAGGAGTACTTGATTTGGGTTTTGCAGCATCTGTAGTCGTAGTTGTGGTAGAAGTACCACCAAAGAGAGGAGTATTTGGTTTGGGTTTGGTGGCATCTGCAGCAGTAGAAGCACCGCCAAAAAGAGGAACACTTGATTTAGGTTTAGAAACTTCTGTCGAAGGATCTGAGGGTTTAGCACCGAATAAACCGGTACTTGTATTCTTAGCAGATGAGGGCTCTTCCGGTTTTGAATCTTTTAGTGAAGTGGCAGGAGGGGCACCGAAGCTGAAAGTCTTTCCTTCAGGCTTAGAGCCAAAAGAAGGGAGAGCTGAAGATGATTCTTCAACCTTTTTGTTAAAGAGGCCACTAGAAAGACCAGAAGTGGCTGACTTGGCTTCAGTTTTAGCACCCCCAAAGAGACCACTTGAGGGAGTGGCAGCTGTAGCGCCAGTAGACTTATCATCAGGTTTAGTATTAAATGAAAACGAAGGTTTTCCAACACCTGGCTTTCCAAAAAGGCCAGTAGAAGTTGTAGCAGCAGGCTTGTCTTCCGTTTTAGCACCAAAACTAAAGGTAGAGGTAGACTGGGTGTTATTAATTGTAGAAGCAGAAGGAGCTGAGAAAGTTGTGGAAGGTGCAGCTGAAGTGGTAGTAGAGTTTAATGAAAATGATGGGACTGCATCCTTCTTTTCAGTGGCATTAGCACCAAACATAGGTTTAGTGGTAGATCCAAATAGAGGCTTGGATTCGGAGCCAGTAGTTGTGGCAGCAAGTGATGGAAGAGAGGTAGTCGTGGTAGTAGTTCCAAATGGAGTTGTAGAACCTGTGGAAGCAGGAGTAGAAGTACCACCTAAAGAGAAAGGACTGGCTCCTGCAGTCGAACTGGATCCAAATAAGGAGGGCTTGCTCTCACCAGATCCTGCAGTTGCAGCTCCGAATGAAGGGGCTGGTTGTGTAGAAGCTGCTCCAAACAAAGATTTGGGGGCATCAGCCTTAGCCGTAGAATTCATAGAAAACGTGTTAGAAGTAGTGGTGGTATTAGAAGAACCGAATAATCCTCCAGATGTAGTGGTGGCAGCTGGCTTTGCTCCAAACGTGCCAAACGAAGAAGGAGCTGCTGAAGTAGCACCACCGAAAGAAAAGCCATTGGTAGCTGGCTTGTTGTCAGTAGATGTGGCTGTTGAGCCAAAAGGACTTGGATTAGAAGCAGAGGTAGTATTAGTAGAACCAAAGCCACCAAAAGTACTAGTACCAGATGTGCCAGAACCAGCAGTAGAGCCGAATGAAAAGGCAGGCTTAGTCGCGCCATCAGCAGCAGGGGCGGCGGTCGAGCCAAATGCAATACCGGAGGAAGCAGGCTTGGCACCAAATGAAAATGAGGACGTGGAATTTGAAGCTCCAAAACCAGTAGATCCAAACAGGGATCCTGAAGGATTTCCAGCTGGAGTGGTTGAGTTGGCGCCGCCAAAGAGAGACTTGGGGGTGGCTAAAATTAAGTCAGTTTAGAAAATTAATTCAAAGAAATTGAGTGAGAACTTACATTGCTTGTCAGCCATGGTAATGGGGCCAGCAATTGGATGTTAGAGACTAAAAAATTCTTCAGGGTCAAGAGAAACAGGAAGAGCTTAAACCTGAAAGAAATGGCAGTGAGATGTTGAAAGTGATGAAAATTTCCAGAAACCAATATTCTAGTCAAAAATAAAACGATGACAAATAATTAGTAAGAATAAATACTTTTATCTAATTATCACATAAATATAGAGTAATATTTAGTCAGAATAATAATATGACTCATCTTGACGTTCACTCTTCACTGAGACCCGAGGAGCGGGGCCCAGGTGCATTCTACCTGGTTCCACAGGTCATTGAATGTCGTGCTGGTAACCGGGACCTAGCCATTGTCTAAAGGATCCTTAGTTGGCAGTTCTAAAAACTCATTTGTAGTCGGATTCTTGTTTTAGGCCACGAGTCAGCGGAGCCAGGCAGCCAGACACACCAGAAAGACTCCCAATCACGGCATGCAATGGCTAAATATACAGCAGCATCAAAATGCTCAAAAATGCTGCCCCTCCATCGCCATCATCATTCCACAAAACCTTCTTTAAAACCATTAGAAAAAGACTCAACATGTCATACCCACGGCTTCAACCATTTGAAACTCAGGGATTCGTTCTGTTTCTGTTGCAATTGTCATGCTGCTTCTTGTGGCCGTTGCGTGGCTTCTTTTCTTAATATGATTTGATTTTTTACGCTCAGGAAATCAGGTATTTTGCTGAGACAATATAAATATGGGCTGCTTTCCCAATGGACTCCTCTTCTTTTTTTTTTTTTTTAATCTTTCTTCTTTCTTTCAAATTCATCACCAAGATTCATCTTGCTTTCAAAGTATAAACACTCAATTCATCAATTTACAATGGTTCACAAGCTTATCCTCGTCCGTCATGGCCAGTCCGACTGGAATGAAAAGAATCTCTTTACTGGCTGGGTTGATGTTCGTCTCTCTGAAATTGGTGAGAAGGAAGCAGCCCGTGCTGGTGAACTCATTGTCGAGAGCGGCATCCACCCTGACGTTCTGTACACCTCCAAGCTTTCCCGTGCCATTCAGACCGCCAATATTGCTTTGGACAAGGCTGATCTGTTGTACCTTGACACCAAGCGCTCATGGCGTTTGAACGAGCGTCACTATGGCGCTCTTCAGGGAAAGGACAAGGCCCAGACCTTGGCTGAGTACGGACAAGAGCAATTTATGACTTGGAGACGTTCTTTTGATGTTCCTCCTCCTCCTATTGCTGATGATGACAAGTACTCTCAGTTCAGCGACCCTCGTTACGCTGACCTTCCTAAGGACGTTATTCCCAAGACTGAGTCCTTGAAGATTGTAATTGACCGTCTACTTCCTTACTGGGAATCTGACATTGCCAAAGATCTGTTGGAAAACAAGACTGTCATCATCTTTGCTCACGGTAACTCACTCCGTGCCCTTGTTAAGCACCTGGATGGAATTTCCGATGCTGATATTGCTGGCTTGAACATCCCTACTGGTATTCCCTTGGTTTACGAGCTTGATGACGAACTCAAGCCTACCAAGCCTGCTGTGTACTTGGATCCTGAGGCTGCTGCTGCCGGTGCTGCTGCCGTCGCTGCCCAGGGCAACAAGAAATAAAGGATATGATATACGATTTACTACATAATAAATGATTGAAAGAGTTTTGAATAAATGAAGTTTATGGTTCAGTTTACAAATAAAACCTTTACAGTTGTTGATGCCCACTATTGGGAACACCACAAATTATTATTGGAATTTATTTCTATTCTTATTATTAATATCTACTTTGTTAATTAAAAGGTGTTAAATATGTTTTGATTAATGCTTATTTTAAATTCTTCTTGATCGAAGGTGGTTTGTACAACTTGAGCAATAAACTCGAGGCAATCACTGAAACCGAACTAAGCGCCATAGCCAAAGCAGCCCACACTGGATCCAACCGTGAGTTCTTATAAGGATAAATGACACCTGCAGCAATCGGAATAGCCACACAATTATATACCAGAGCCCAGGCAAAGTTGAATTTCACACGATTAAATGTGGTACGAGATAAATCAATGAGAACCAGAATACTGGAGAGGTAATCTATGCTTGAATCAGTCACTGTTCCTGGTTGCTGCTTTTGTTGCAAAAGAACAAATTTAGCTGATGAAAGGGCAATATCAGAACCAGATCCAATAGCTATACCAACATCAGAAGCAGATAGAGAGGGAGCATCGTTGACACCGTCACCTACCATGGCAACAATGGCATGCTTCTGGCTTGATGATTTACTGGGAACCGTGCGCTGAAGGTAACGTATTTTATCCGCTTTTTCGCTTGGTAAAACACCAGCTATGACTTGATCAGCTGGAATTCCGATTTGACTGGCTACGGCGGCTGCAGTAACAGGGTTATCACCCGTTATCATCCATGTTTGGATTTTGAGTTTTGTTTGGAGGGCTTTCAATACTTCCGGAGCTTCTTCACGAAGTTTATCAGCAACGGCCAAAGCTAGTACAGGAACAAATTGGTTTTCTTTACCCTCAGACTTTGTTGTAAACCGAACAGCAATGAGAACAACAGACTTGCCTTGCTCTTTCCAGCCATGAACAATGGTTGCGTCTTCGGACTTTAATTCGGCACCATTTTCAGTGAGGAACGCTTCATTTCCGATTAATGCTTCACAGATGTCACCTGCTAGTTCGGGATTCGGAATAGTACCTCGAAGTCCTCGACCAGCTACTTCTTTTAGATCTTGAGAAACTAAAATAGGATGCAAAAGATTTTTTTGAGGATCAGCTTCAACATAGTTTCGAACAGCAATACCCAAGGGGTGAGTAGAAGACAGTTCAAGATCACGGGCAATCTGTAGTAGAGGTAAGTCATCATCACTAGAATTTAAAAGGACAAGTTCATCAGTGACTTTTGGCTCGCCTCCCTCAGTCAGGGTTCCAGTCTTGTCAAAGCAGATGACGTCTATTCTAGAACCCTCCTGAAATGCCTCACCACCTCCCTTGGCCAAAATACCATATTTGGCGGCAAGGCCCGTAGCTACAAATAGAGCTGTAGGCGCGGCCAAACCAATTCCACAAGGACATGCCACCACAAATACAGCAATTGCAAACTGAAGGGACCAAACTGTCCAACCACCAATTTCAATATCCAAATAAGATTGAGGTAACTTTCCTGAAAAGCCAAGAGCCAGCCAAATTACCCAAGTGATCACTGCAATAAACGTAACCACGGGCACAAATACACCTGTTATCTTATCAGCAACTCTCTCAATGGGAGCCCGGTGCAATTGACCTTGACGGACGGCATCAACAATTTGATCCAACATCGAAGAACCTTCAACAGCAATGATTTTAGCAATGACTGGAATTCCACCAGTATTAATCGTACCAGCATAAATTTGCTGACCAACAGCATGTTCAACTGGCAGACTCTCACCTGTCAGCGCAGATTCATCCCAGGAAGATTTTCCAACCATGACAATACTATCAGCAGGTGGTGACATTCCTGGCAAAATACGGATATAATCACCAGTCTCAATCAGATCAATTGACACAACAGTAGAATTTGAATCATCTTCAGAACCAGTATAGTTTTCAATTAAGCTTACAGTATCTGGACGAAGTTTACTGAGCAGTGACACTGCAGAAGCCGTTTTTGCCTTGGAAAAAGCTTCTAAAAGTCGGCCAAGAAGCAAAAACATAGTCAAAAAGACGACGGAATCAAAATAAGTAGTAGTATATCCTTTAGGAGTGTCATCAGCGATCTGTTCCATATGTGCACTCATGCCACTATTCTCCGATTTTGCAGCCAAGATGAGAAGTGCGATACTTGCAAAATATGCGATTGAGGTACCCATAGACATAAGTAAGTTCATGGACCCAAACTTGAAGAGACGTCGATTCCAAGATACTCCAGGACGCCAAAGACTGCGCATTTCTTTAAGTGCCTTTAAATGGAATGCGTTTGCAGAATAAAAGTAGACACAGGAAGAAATAAAAAACATCGCCCAAGTGACTCGAGATACAGAACCTGCCCACATTGGCTCATCCAGATATTTTCGAAAATCATTTGTTTTGGGAAGTAAAGACATACCGACAATTCCTAGAACGAAAGTAGGAATAGCAGCAATAACACTGAAAATAGCACGATAGAGTAGTTTTTTGCGCTCAACAAGTGCCATTGCCTGTGACCGCTCTTCAAGAGTCATAGGATGTACTATTTTGACATCGAATTCCGGGGAAATGTCTTTAATCTGAGCCAAAATAGTACGAATGGTGGTTTGAGGAACATTGGGAACATAAGTGAATTTTATATATGGATGGTTCATAGAAATGAAATCGTCCACAGTGACGGCGCTTCCAAATGAATTGAACAGTTCATTGATGCGTTCGGGACAATGACTGGAAAATTAGTAAATGAACATTGAAAAATAGTTTAAAAAATACTTACTTGCAGAACATTCCGGTGACCGACAAGTTGACAGTTCGAGATTTGGACTTGGTGGAAAGGGTAGGAGTTACACTGACCAGTGAAAATTCATAACCGGCATCTTCAACAGCTTCTTGCAATTTTGGCAGATTAATCTTCGGATCAGTGATAATAAATTCACCGGAGTTATCAAGTATGGTTATATTTGCCTCTTGTACAAAGGGCAAAATTTGTACCTGAGCTTTGATAGCATTGACACAGGATGCACAAGTCATACCTCCGAGAGAAGCAGTGACCTTGAACTTTTTTGGTTCTAAGTCTGTACTACCTCTGCCAATTGGAATCACTTCGACAACTTCACAATCATAGCCAACATCAGAGACTGCCTGCTGAATTGCATTGACAAGTCGTTTGTCAGACACAACTGCTATAGCACTCTTTGTGAAGAGATCTACTGCAAACTCAGTCACATCAGGGAGAGTATCATTTACTGCAGCTGTGATTGAATTTTGACAAGCTGCGCAGGTCATACCACCAATAGAAAAGGTTGCTCTATACATGGGAGTAGGAGCATCTGGATCCATGATCTTGACACCCTGCAAGGTGGTGTCACTACTTGAATCGTCCCCAGAAGAAGAAGAAGAGTTTTTATGCCTTTTGTTCTTCTTGCACAGGGCACAATGCTCTTTGTGCTTCTTCTGTCTCTTATGTCGACCCCACAACAGATCCCAGAACCCATTGTGAGCTGAAGGCAGTTCAAACACATGTGAGTCGACCAGAAGTACATCAAACCCAGCATCGTACAAAGTGCACACGATTTTTTCTTTGATATCCTCGTTTCGCTGAGGAACAGCGATTGTGACAGTTTTTTCAGGGATGTCAACCAAAACATAATTTTCCGTAGGAGTGGGCACGAGTGGAGCTAGTACTCGAATAATAGACTGTTGACAAGACTGACAGTGTATATTATCCAGTGTGAGAATATAACATTCCATTGCGATTTATGAATAAATTAAAAATGAAGATAAAAAAAATAGTAAAAGAGAAATCAATGAATAAATATTTTTAGAGAAAAAAATGACAAAGATTCTTTCGCTTTTATGCTGCTACAGCCGTTCTTTATAAGCTTTTGCGATGTTTATGCGACTCTCGAGCAAATCAGGGCAGGGGCTGGGCATAAAATGCTCAGACCTAACCCTATAAATATGCGATAATGCTCAAAATGGCAAATCTGATCAATCTAATCTGTCAAAGGCTCAAGTAGATGGTTCCGTAAGTAAACAACCGACCGGTGTCAGGCACCGGCTAACTGGTAGACAAAAATATTTATAGTCCGGTCACCTCGAAGTTAACACACTAACTTCAAAACTAATTTATAGTGCACAGCTTTGAGATGAAGTCACTTAAAATCTGGGTACACATTTTCCCCCAAAATTTACGCCAATGAAAACTCAGCAATAGGTAATAAATATCCCACACAAAATGACTTGATTGGCTGTATTTTTAACACCAAAACAACATTGCAAAATAAACGTTAATAAATGCCTTTTTCTTTTTTCATTCTCTTTTTAAATAACAAACTAACTCTCAACTACTTAGGCAAGGGCCATGCTCTTCTTGATCTTTGCAATGGCAAGACCAGGGTTAAGGCCCTTAGGACAGGTTCTAGAACAGTTCATAATAGTATGACATCTGTAAATGCTCATGGAGTTCTCGAGACGCTCACGACGAGCAGCGCCAGCCTGATCACGAGAATCAATCATCCATCTGAAAGCCTGCATGAGAACGGCAGGACCAAGGTACTCAGCAGAGTTCCACCAGTAAGAGGGGCAAGAAGTAGAGCAACAGGCACAGAGAATGCATTCATAGAGACCATCAAGCTTCTTGCGGTCCTCAATGGATTGCAGGTTTTCACGACCGTCAGCAGGAACAGACTCACGTTGGAGGTAAGGCTCAATAGACTTGTACTGCTTGTAAAATTGAGTCAAATCTGGAACCAAGTCACGGACAACAAACATGTGAGGTAGAGGGTAGATTTTAGCATCCTTAGCCAGGTCGGTGTCAATACGACATAGACAGGCCAAAGTGTTGCGACCATTGATGTTCATGGCACAAGAACCACAAATTCCCTCACGGCAAGAGCGTCGGAAAGTAAGGGTAGAGTCCTGTTCGTTCTTGATACGTAACAGAGCGTCGAGAACCATGGGACCAGTCGAACTAAGATCAACGTCGTAGGTCTTCATCTCAGGTTTCTTTTCGGGGGTATCAGGGTTCCATCTGTAGATTTGGAACTTCTTGATGCGAGGTTCAGGCTCGGAATCAGAATCAGCAGCAGCAGTTGCAAGACTACGAGCAGCGGTCAATGCAACAAGAGGGGAGCGTCGAGCAAAGACACCAGCAACAACGCTGGAGGACTTTATCAGAGAGGGAGTAAGCATTATATAAAATGTGGAGATATGCTGGATAGTTACAAGAGAGTTGATGACCTTGAAGGGAAAAGCAAGGAAAAGAAGAAGAAGAAGAAGAAGAGAAAGAAGAAAGGTTTTTCGAGGAAGGAAAAAGGATGGAAAATAAAAAAAAAATAAAGTAAAAAAAATGTGTGGAGAGAAAAGCTGGAAAATGAAGTGAGAGGAGCGGCGGAGGGGTGACGCTGAGGGAGTGATTAAATGGAATCACACGAGCTGTGATTGGCTAAGGGTCAGGTGACAACCGAGTAGCACGAGACGGATCCGAAACCGGCAAAAATGTTACCTACCCTAACCACAAAAGTAATTCCTCAAAATACCCCCAACCCCAAACAAGTTGTGTCCATCACCACCAGAATCAGTACTGTACAAAATAATATATATTAACATATGATAGTAATGATACATATGAACATATATGAAAATAAATAAAGTGTGGACTACAAGCAGGTGCCTGCCACTAGTAGTCACTGTCAGCGTCGCTGGAAGCACTCTCATCTTCACGTGTCCTCTTTATACCGCCAATTTGCTGCTGCTGCTGTTGTTCAAATGGTGCCAATGGTAGCGTGGACTGGGCCATGGGTCGAGGAACGGGCATACGGTAAGTTCCTTCCAGCTTAGCAATTGCGTCTGATTTGGTCTTTGCAAACGCCAATTTCAAGTCCTTTCCGTACAAATTAAAGCCTTGCAGAGCTCGAAGCGCTGAACGGGCACTAGCTACGTTAGCAAACGCGACGTGAGCTTGTCCACGCATTTTAGGAGTCTTCATGGCCACAATAGACAAAACTTGGCCATAGGGTGAAAACAGCATATATAGTGTAGTTCGAAGTTCTAAATTGAAAGCGCAGGTGTGAGTTAGGTCTAATCTAGGTTGTTTAAGGAGCTAGTTGTGCATGGAGCTACTTACCTTCCTTACGGATCTTATCGTTAAGGTTTTGTATGTACAGAGTTTGGTTTGGTGCGGGGGAGCTATTAGGAATGGCGGGCAGCGACTGTGGTTTGCTGAGCCCATCGACCTTGCGAGCCTTCTTGGGCGGCGGCAGAACAGCTACATCAGCAGGAGGGCTGTTGTGTTGCGGATCCATTATGATGTGATGATGGTGGTTATGAGCTGGGGAAGGTGGAAGAGGTGAAATTTTTACTCCCAATGGGTAATGGTAGTGATAATCTAGCCGAACTAGGAGTGAGCATACAAAGTATTGTGTTATTCAATAGATTCATTTGACTTGACAAATATAGATATGATGAAGAAGAAAGCCTTGTTTACGGA
Source organism: Geotrichum klebahnii (assembly GCA_030570935.1). NCBI lineage: Eukaryota > Fungi > Ascomycota > Dipodascomycetes > Dipodascales > Dipodascaceae > Geotrichum > Geotrichum klebahnii. The sequence continues at coordinate 34,906 of JAJLWW010000131.1, forward strand.
ATGAAAAAATAAATTGTTAAAAGAGATGGTAATGCATTGTATTTGAAGAAAACTTGTGACAATTCCTGTTCGTTTTAAAGTATTTGAACCACAGCTGCTACACATTCGGATGAGACAAATATTTGACAGGAGAAACTACTGAACTTCAATATTACAAACTGTCAGAGAAGAAACGACCAAGTTCAACCAGACACCACTCTAAATCAATCTCACTTTGGTATTACAGAACTGGGTTCAGAGGGTCTCATATCCTCAATATAGAATGATAGAGTCTACTCCATCGAACTACTGATTAAACAGCCCAAGAGCCAATCTCCGATCTGACAAACTTTGAACATAAACACATGATCGCTCGTCAGTCATTGTAAAATTACCGAGAGATCTAAATTGCTTCTATGGCTCTACGTTCAGCGTTAGCAGAATCGTGAATGAAGGGTCCCGATACTGGTCCTCGACAAATCACAGGTTAAATGATACGCATCCTAAAGAAACGCACCTAAATAATAAGATTTCATAGTGCTCATCAAGATCTTAAAAAGACTTGATGACCAGGCTTGACCTTCTGAAATGAAACTATATCTGACAGCTGGAATCCCTGAAGAAAAATCTGAACCAAAGGAAGAAAAGGAAAAAATAAAAGCTAAAAAAAGTGGCCTTTCTAATGAATGATTGTTTTTGTTTTTATCGTTTGATTTTTTCCAATTTTTTATTTTTATTATTATTTTATTTTCTTTATTTTTCATTTTTTAATTTTTTTCCATTTGTCTCCTTTTAAACCAATTTCATCCACAAATACAACCACATACACGCACCCTCACGTACACACACTGTACACAATCAAACCTGATCATGGCTAATTCACCAGCCATCTCACCAGTAGACTTGTTTTTGTCTCCTGTTGTAATCTGCTCGGTTCTGGCTGCAGGCCTTGGAGGATACTACCTGGGATCAACTCTGAGTTCGACATATCATCCACCTGTGCACAACCGATCTCGAAGGCGGCGGCGCATCTCACAAGAACAGTCAAAGGACTCTCAACTGCAGAAGAAAACCGATTCTAATGGAAAGACTAACGGAGACGAAGATGAAGTTGATGATGACGACGAGGATGATGATTATGAGGATGATTATGAGGAAAGCGATTATGAGTTGTCCGGCGATGATGATGCCGAGCCTGGGTCTTTTGCATATACCCAAGAAGAGTGCAAAATGGTCCTGGTAGTGCGAACTGATCTGAAAATGACCAAGGGAAAAGCAGCAGCTCAGTGTGCCCATGCTGCTGTCGCATGTTACAAATCTATTGCCCGATCTAACCCTGAGGTAAGAAGCATAAGAAAAAAAAGGAGGGATATTTCCTATTCAATTTGTTAAAAAAGAAACTTAAACTAACTCATGCAATTTGCAAATTATAGATTCTAGCAAGATGGGAACGATTAGGTCAAGCAAAGGTTACTTTACAAGCAAAGTCGGAGGATGAACTGGTTCTGCTTCAGGGTATGGCCAAGTCCTTGAATATCACCGCCAGGCTTGTGCGGGACGCAGGTCGTACTCAGATTGCAGCTGGATCGTGTACTGTCTTAGGTCTAGGCCCTGCTCCAAAGTCAGTTTTAGATCGAGTCTCAGGTAAACTTAAGCTATATTAAAAAACATGTTTCCTCTCATCTTTAATTTTCATTTTTTCATTCAAAATTTCATGTCTTTTTTTATTTTATTTTGCTGTTCTTATTCATCTTAGATGCTACTGCCAATATATTTGTTCTTAATTTGATTGCTGAGATAAGGGCAGCAACGAGGAAGAGTCCTGTTCAGACTTTGTCTAATATTTGTTGAGATAAATTCATATAATTTAGGTAAGATCTCTAATCATGGATTTTTCTCGATCTTCACTCAATTTCTATGTAAATTTTCATAAGCAAACCCTTTGAAATCTAATACCTAGTGCAATTATTTCCATACCAAAGTTAAGCAATTCAAAATCAATTGACCTTTGTAAAAACTCTTGAGTTCTTCCTCATTAGACCCTTAGGTTTGTACCATGGAAAAGTCTTGTAAGTACACACAAACACCTAAGCTATTAATATTAAAAAAAAAAAAAATACAAACATTAACAAAAAATATACAAGTAATTGTTATGGATATTTTTTTTGAATCATCCTGATATTTCAAAACTCTGTTGAATCTCAATCCTCCTCTTTCTGGGGTCTTGGCTTGGATTTAACATTAGTTTTTGGCTTTTTTCTCATCAGTATCAATATGCCAGACAACATAGTTTGGAAGGCCTACAACACGGTATCCAGCCCGCTTGGCCATTTTCGCAAACCCTTCAGTCTCACATTGATTCTCAAAGGCATATGCGGGAAAATTGACTCCTGTACGATGTACGTCGGCTTTAACTACAATATTGACACCTCCAATTCCATCAAGCTCAAACTCTTCATGGTTATCCCACCGCCAATTGCCCAAGCGGCACATGTACTCTCGGCCTGTATCAAACTCCTTGTAGCCCTCTACTATGATCGTATCCTTAGGCAACGAGTTTGCCAATGCCACAGCCTTGGGCGTATCAACCCACGAGTTGTAGTCAAATCGGCCTTCAATGTCCTTGCCATCGCGCATTCGATGGAACCAAATGTTAGGAACGATGATGTCGGTGTCATGCTTGATCAAGTCTTCAATAATAGTTTTTGGAGAATCTACAATATCAACATCACGCCACATCACCCAGCTGTGTTCTGGTCGCAAAGCTGATGCAAGTAGGTAGTTACGTGCGCGAGCCATGGCTTTACGCCTGGGTGCTTGGGCAGAGTATGCATGTCGTTCTTCAACATCAAGATTGTCGAGCGAGAACCCAAAATCCTTGGAAAAAATGTTGACATGTCTGAAAGAGTTTGGGCCATTCTGGATACGCTCCAATTCCACTGCTAAAACACTCAGAGTCTCATCAGTAGTATCAGAGATAAGGAAACCAAGGTCAATGAGATCATGCGGATATGAAAGCACAGAGAGTAGTTCAAAGTACTTTGGAATATAGGTAGCAGCATCCCTCAGTGGTGACAGAATTAGAACACGTTCCTTATTTTTAATCGCATCGGCAGTGGACTGGATCTTGTTCAGATCAATTCGATGGATATCGGAAGAATTAACTACTTCTTCATTCAAGCTAAACTTGACAGGAGAAGGCGATTCTCGATGCCACTCTGAGTATGTATTTGGATCCATTTCAAAAGGTGAAACACCAGGGCCAAAGCAGCGATATTTCAGCATGTCGTCTTGTGAAGAAGGAATGTATGAAGCTAGGAACCAGATAAATACAGTCCCAAGTAGCAGATAGCCAACTCTCACAGGGGTCAAGAAAGGCTCAATAAGAGAAGGGACATCTCGCACCTGTGGTAGTCGTGTTTTAGCGTCAACAAATTTACTGGCAACAGCCTGGATATATTCTTTAGGATGCTTCATGGTATCAAACGAGAGAGATTATCACGTAGAGGAAAAAAAAAGATTGTGTAAAGGGGTGAAATCAGGTAAACACCTACAAACACACAGAGCAGCAATAGATTAGCTGAGCAGCAAGGGGGATCTCAAACAAGTTTACCAGTGATTTTTTTTTATAAAGGATGACGAAACAGTAGCAAAAACACTGTAAGAAGAACAAGAATCTTGAGGGAAAGAAGAAGAGGAAGGGTAAAAAAGAGAAATTATGAATAAAAATGGATGCATTGCCGAAGTGATCTTTGAGTACGTAGCATGTCGCAGGATGAGTTGATAGATTTTCAAGTAAAACCACGTGACCAAACACAAAGTCATGTGACTAAAATGGTTTTACCGAGAGGATTTCCAGATTTCCAATTATCGAAGACTCCAAGCAACAAATAACGGCAACGACAGTGAAAGGAACTATATATCAAGATGAACAGTATTTCACTCATAACCGATGAAATAGTCACAGCTATTTTAGTAGAGTCAACGGCCATTGATGTTATCAAGGAGGTAAATGCTGGACCAAAGCACACTGGCAAATTCTGGATTTCAGCTTACTACTCATCAGGTCTCGATCATGAATCAAAGCACGCCACAGTTGATGTTGTCAAACCTGGAGATGAACCAATCGAACTAAGATCCTTGGATCAACTTAATTTGGAAATATTTCTAATACATGGGGGAGAACGATTGGAATTGAAGTGGCCAGAGGTAGGAATTATAGAACCCAGGCAAGTTATGTTTCCAAAACAGAGATTAGAAGGTTCAATACCAGAATCTTTGGACCCAGATGAAAAAGAATCAAGCAGACATTCTGCTTCTACTGAGGTCACTAGTTTAGATGTGTCCCCACAAGGCGGTCTATATGTATTTGGAACTGTCCGAGGAGAAGTACTAGTAGGATCAACGGGTACAGGCCAGATACTACGGAAGCTAGTGTCAGCAGAAGGGCGAGCACATTTACTAGATACACTGCAAACGAAATTTTTTCCTTCATCTAATGGTGAAGTAATACTTTCAAGCAGTCGCGATATGCAAATACATCTATGGTCCTCAGTAGATGGAAGCAATCCAAGGACATTCCATATCAAGCATCAAGCACTTTCAGAACCTCCTGCTTCAATTGCTATGATCGGTTCAACAGGAAGAAATTTTCTGGCTGCTGCTGGGCCGAATGTGAGCATGTGGGAGTGCGGTTCTGGTGAACTTGTTCATGTTTTCAAGCTTGCACAATCATCAGAAGCAGTTTCGCATGTTCTCTCGGTTTCTCTCTCTAGTCTTGTGAATGTCTCTGCTAATGAGAATGAAGAAAACAACTTAGAGTTTGGAACGCAAGGAACACTCGTGTTGGCAGTGCATGATAACTCTAAACTAACAATATGGAACACCTTCACTAAACAACATATACTCACTACTGATAACTTATTGCCTCCTGGAATCAGTATTACCAGTATTTTGCATTTTGGCACAGAAAGTCTACTGGCTTCGACTAGTCATGGTCATCTAATAGCCTGGAACTTGCCTGATATCTTAAATTCATCTTTCATTACTCCAGCAATACCTCTAACGCGGGTGATACATTGGGCTATTTCTGAAATTACGTTGGTATCTCCCACCTGTGCTGCTGTTTGTACCACAAACTGCCCTTTCCTTGTATCTCTACCTGACCTACGTGTCACTTCATATCTTACTAGCTTTGATTCTGTTGCTGCAAACTGTATGACAAGTTTCAATAGCAATTTGTACGTAGCAGGAAAGGCTGGCTTAATCTATGACTACTCTTGTTAAATTACATGTGTTATTATTATGATAAATGAATATAATTACTAGTTTTGTTCCTGTGCTCTTTCGTGATGAAACAATGTTAGTTCTAAGCATCAATCAGATTCTCTTCAGAGTTGTCATGGACATCCTTATTTGATCGCTCACGGTCGTAGAACTCGTCAAGAATCTTGGGGGAGATACGGTTCAGTAATTCCTTGGGGTAAATTCTCAACAAGGACCAAGCCTGGTCAAGAGACTCGAAGATGGTTCTGTTCTCGTATGCACCCTGAGCAATAAAAGTGTTTTCGAACTTCTCCAAAAACTCCAGAGAAAGCTTGTCTTCGTTGGAAAGAGCTTCCTCACCGACGACAGCCTTCATAGCAGCAGCATCACGACCGATGGCATACTTAGCATACAACTGGTTAGAAACATCACCATGGTCCTTACGGGTCATACCTTCACCAATGGCAGATTTCATAAGACGCGACAGCGAAGGCAGCACATTAATGGGTGGGTAGACACCACGGTTATGCAAAGGACGATCAATAGAAATTTGTCCCTCAGTAATATATCCAGTCAAATCAGGAATAGGATGTGTGATATCATCGTTAGGCATTGTAAGAATAGGAATCTGAGTAATAGAACCGTTACGGCCCTCAACACGACCTGCTCGCTCGTAGATGGTAGATAAATCTGTATACATATAACCAGGATAACCACGACGACCGGGAACTTCTTCACGGGCAGCAGAAACCTCACGCAAAGCATCAGCATATGAAGTCATATCAGTGAGAATGGTAAGAACGTGGCGTTCGGTCTGGTATGCAAGATATTCGGCAGTAGTCAAAGCCAGACGAGGAGTAATAATACGCTCAATAGTAGGATCGTTGGCCAAGTTGAGGAACAGAGATACACGCTCCAAAGAACCATTCTCCTCGAAATCTTGCTTGAAGAAACGAGAAGTTTCAAGATTAACACCCATAGCAGCAAACACAATAGAGAAATTCTCCTCATGTCCATCATGGACGTCCTTGGTGGGACGGACAAGACCAGCCTGGCGACAGATCTGGGCAGCAATCTCATTGTGAGGCAAACCAGAGGCGGAAAAGATGGGAATCTTTTGACCACGAGCAATGGAGTTCATGGTATCAATAGCAGAAATACCAGTAGAAATCATTTCCTCAGGATAAATACGAGAGTATGGGTTAATGGGGGAACCATTAATATCCAAATAGTCCTCAGCAAAAACCTTGGGGCCATTATCAATAGGACGACCAGAACCGTCAAAAATACGACCAAGAACATCCTCAGACACAGGAATCTTCAGGTTCTGGCCAGTAAACTCGACACGAGTTTTCTTGACATCAATACCAGAGGTACCTTCAAAAACCTGGACGATAGCACGGTCGCCTCGAACTTCGAGAACTTGACCGGCGCGCTGAGAACCATCAGGAAGAGTGAGATTAACAATTTCGTTGAAACGGGGAAATTTGACATTCTCCAAAATGACCAGAGGACCATTGACACCTCCAACAGTGTTATACTCAAGACGGGGGCGGATGTTGAAGCCTTGAGTCACGGCCTTTTTGTTCAATTCGACTGCAAAGTTAGAAAGGCATCTACTTGAGAAAGAAGCACTCTACTTACACAACTCCTTGTCGGAGAGTCTAGCATCAGTTACAGCAGTCATAGCGAAAGAAAATTAACAAATGACCTAAGAGAAATAGGTTTCTTACAAGTACCAAACAATGAGGGCTATAGTAGATACCTCTTGGAAATAGGCAGAAAATAAAAAGGGAGGATTGGCAGGAAGGTGTTGTTTTTTGGTTGTTGCAGCCATCGGTGCGGCAAGCATGCTGAAATATACACAGCCGACAAAAAGATTTGGATTCAGCAACTCGAACATTATGGGATTTTTACACGCATTCTACTCATCTTTATCAAAGTCAACGAGATTCCACTCAGCAGAACCTCCATTAATCTCTAAGAAATTACGCGTTATAATAGAGTCCACGACATCTTCAAGGTCAGGTAGCATCGCTATACAGTCATCCCTTGGCATAGGACCAGGTTTGAGCTGTTGACGCTGAAACTGCCAAAACGGAGAATTTTCAATCAACTGAGGAAGAGTTGACGTGAGCAGGTTTTCATGAATAGTTAATATCATTTTATCCACTTGAACTACTGAGTCAAGCGTTATTTGGGTTGGAGGGGAACAACCAAGAAACACCGCAATGTAACTGAGATTCAGGGCTAGCATGGCTAGACCACCCGCGTAAGATTCAAATTCAGTTGGAGTAGTTTGAACAGTTGTCTTTACAGAGTTTCGTAAGACAACGGCCCGGCGGATGTGCCGACTGTTTTCACATATTCGTATAAATGGTGCTTGTTTCTGAGGAGTAAGGATTGTGTATGGAAGTGTAAGATGGAGGTAATATGCAATGTAGAAACAGTAATACGCCAGCCTTTCTGTGGAAGCATTTATCATGGTATGAGGATACCTTGGTAGCACTGCGAAGTCTGGCAGAAACGTAAATGCAATTGATGTTTCAAAAATGTGAGGAGATATAGGGCGATCTGAGGATGGAGAAGAGGAAGTCGACCTGATATCCTTCTTAGAGAAGCCCCTGCGAACCTTACGCCTTCGAATACAGAAGAGCTGAGTAAGATCGCGACACTGCTGAAAAGCCAAAGCGTCGCTATTGTCTTCCTTTGATAGGAATAGAGCTGTCTGGGAGACGATATCTTGAGACAGACTATCAACAATCGGTGCATTTTCTTGAAGGAGTGTATCATTAAGAGTAGAAATACTTGGCCTTCTTGCTTGAATAACTTCTTGTAAGGCTTTTATTTTTTCCTGACCTAGTATAGTTAGAATTAAGTCGCACCAGTGATTATTCAAAATACTTACTTTCTTGAATTGATAGTTTGATTTGGCCTTTCTGGGCATTGATCTGTTCTTGATACCGCAATAGAGCTGTTTTCTTTGCGTTTAAAGATCTAAGTTTGAACTTTGGCGACTCATCGGACTCAGCAGAGTACTGGACTAAATCGTTGATTTTACTAGCAAGGTCGTGATTCTCAGTGGCAACAGGGACATTCTTAATCTGCCATCCCAGAACCAAGTGGGAGCAGCACCTTGCACAGATCATACCTGGCTTGGAAGCTTTGCAAACCCTACATGGAGGCATAGCTATATTTTGAGGAAGATTGTAGAAAAGAGAATGGATAGGTGAGGAAGTAAGATTATAAGATCATGGGCATGTAGAGAGAAGTATGGAACTAGAGAAAGATAAACGTTCTTATTATGTAAACTTAAATTTATTACTCCAGTTTTTTGTCCTTGGAAGGCTGCTGCTATCTTTGAACATCAACAGATATCTTTAGTAAATAATTTATTAATATGTTTTGTAGGAAACGTTTCCATCTTGGAGGTTCTGCTTCGGTAACACAGTTGCTAGCTTTTATAAGACTGTTTACTTCATAAGAGGATGATCACAGTTTCCCTTTTGTGTTACAGCAAGCCGTCTCAATAGCATTTAACACCGAAATTGCACCTTAATGGGTGTTTATTCGTATATAAAAATCTCATAAGCAGCAAACGTATTAGCGGTGGAGAAGTTGCTCTTGAAATTAGCTGTAAAGTCCAGACTGCTAGAGATCTTCCTTCTACAAATTAAATAAATTCTAGGATACGAGTAAGCCCATGTAGGTGGTCAAGGTATACTGTATTTTGATACTCTGAGTGTCTAACTAATGATACAGCCCTTTTCCTCGCCCGAGTCTGACGAGGTCGAATCAATTTGAGCAATTAGAGCCTCAAACGCCTTATCGATGTTGATATTACTCTTCGCAGAGGTTTCTACAAACGCAGCATGAATGGACTCCGCCAGCTGCTGACCTTCCTCGGTTGAGACCTGGCGCTGAGCTTCTAAGTCAGCTTTATTGCCAACTATAACCATAGGAAGGGTATCTGCACCAGTGGAATTTAGAATCTTATCACGGATGATGGTAATCATGTCAAAGGAAGTTCTGGAAGCAATAGAATATACCAGCATGTAGGCATGAATTCCAATGAGATGCTTCTGGTTCATGATACTGAATTCATCCTGACCTGCTGTGTCAATAATTTCGGTAGTGTACTCGATACCCTTATATTTGATGGGCTTAAAGAACTGGTTCTCAATGGTAGGGTAGTATGATTCCACAAAATGCTGGTCGACAAACTGCACCGTCACAGAGGACTTGCCTTAAGAAGAGAGCAAGAGGGGTTAGTAGGTATAAACGAGATCACGAAAGAGAGATATCCTTACCGACGGCGCTGGAGCCTACAATAGCAATTTTTCTAGCGCGTTGGGGAGTCGGTGCCATGATGAATGCTGAAGGTATGAGGAATTGTAAATATGTACGGAAGTAAATAAGTATTGACTATTCCTAACGGTTCAGATTGTAAAACAACTTCTCGAGAATAAATAAAAATAAAATAAAAAGGAAAAAGAAAAAAAAATAATTGAAAATAAATAAATAAAAAGGATTTTACAACATTAAACAATTTTATTCCTCGGTGGGTGGGTTAGTGGGTGTTAGTGGGTGTTGGTGGTGAAGCTTGTCGTAGGTGGTACTGGCAGCTTCACTTACAAGATTCGAGGCTTGCACGACGTTGACGATAAGATAAAGCAGAGAACGAAGGAGAAAGAAGGGAAAAATAAGATGAATTAGGCTGAAGACGGAGAACAAAAGAATGGATAAGACTAAGAACAAGACAACACAATTAACTAAGAAGAATCAACTGTCTCAAATAGAAAGAAATAATCGAATCCAAGAAAAAAGCAGCACAACAAAGAATTAATCAGCTAAATTTTATGAGAAATAAAATGCCAGTGGAATGAAAAAAAAAGGTAGGTTGAAGCAGAGAAAATATCACCGAGATGGGATTCTGTAAGAATTTAGCGGAGGTTTAAAAAAAGAAAGAAAAAAGAGGGAGGAGAGGTGCTTACTGGTAATAGACTATTTGGTGTTATGGAGATAGACTTGGTGATTGATAGACAAAGATGAGATTGATAGAGGCGATAACACACTTCGTGATGCAGAGAACAGAGCGTCTGCTTGGGAGAAAAAAAAATAGTCATAAGAATAGTCATAAGAATAGTTATGGGAATAGTCATGGGAATAGTCATTGTATTAGCAACAAAAATAGTATTACAAGTTATCATAAAGATTTTTATAAAATCAGTCATAATATTAAGCATTGAAATAACAACAAAATAAGCACTAGTTTTGCTACGAAGCATGATGTTTCATTGTTGAGGCAACACATGGCGTCCCCATATCTTCTGCGACGCCCGGCCCGACCTTTCAGAAAATGGTCACGTGAGTTGAAATCTGGAGTATCGAACATCCAACTACCCCCACAACATCCTTCAAAATGAATTTCAGCCCTAACCCTCTTACAATGAAATGCCGCACAAATGTCACACAGGTATTTCTTTTGAATGCTAAGATCTCGTTGCTCAGCCAATAGGAACCGCTGCATCCCCAGTTTTGCAAAAATTATCCGGTTCGGTTCCAACCATTTCTAATGCCAAATCGGCCAGTAGCCAACAAAACAAACTCATATTAAACATACTCATCTATTGGAAATCTATAGAAAAATTTATAGATAAAAGAAAAAAAACCATCAATCTTTTGGAAACAATTTGGAATATCAATTTTCTCCTTAATCTATTTTATTTTATTTTTTTTTTTTTTTTTTTTTCTCTTGGTCTTTTCCATCTCCATCTTTTCCTTTGCATCTCTTTTCTCTCTTGGTGATCCATCCAGTAATATATAACCAAATAATATATTTCACTCAGTAACGGAGAAACTATGTCTGCCCTATTGAAACAACGTATTCGCTTCAAGCCTTTCCTTGAAAAGGTTAGAGCTGCTGAGGAAATGATTCCTTACTTTGAAAACGGCCAGTATGTTGGATGGTCTGGTTTCACTGGTGTAGGAGGTCCTAAGGCTGTTCCTACCGCTCTCGCTGACCATGTCGAGAAGAACAACCTCAAGGGCAAACTCGGATTTAAACTGTTCGTTGGTGCTTCCGCAGATGTCGATATTGAATCCAGATGGGCCGATCTTAACATGCTGCAACAGCGTGCTCCTCATCAAGTCGGTAGACCCATTGCCAACGCTATTAATGATGGTAGAACCGAGTTTTTCGACAAGCATCTTTCCATGTTTCCCCAAGATCTCACTTATGGTTTTTACACTCTCAAGAAGGAGGGCTCAAAGAACTTAGATATCTCCATCATTGAGGCTACTGGTATTGATGATAGCGGTAACATTATTCTCGGACCCTCCGTTGGTGCTTCACCTGAGCTAGTTTCTTACTCTGATAAGATCATTATTGAAGTCAACACTAAACTACCTTCTTTTGAGGGTTTGCATGACATCAACATGCCTGTTGCTCCTCCTTTCAGAACTCCTTACCCCATTTCCTCACCCACTGACAAGTTTGGTACTCTTAATCTGCCTGTTGATCCCTCAAAGATCATTGGTATCGTAGAATCCACTAAGCTTGACACTGTAGGTGACAACACTCCTTCCGACGCCATGTCCCAAGCCATTGCTGGACATCTCGTTGAATTTTTCAAGCAAGAGGTTAATGCTGGCCGTATGCCTGACAACCTTCATCCTCTTCAGTCTGGAATTGGTAACATTGCGAACGCTGTTGTTGAAGGTCTTGCCAACTCTCACTTCACTGACTTGGATGTATGGACTGAGGTTCTCCAGGACTCTTTCTTGGAGTTTTTCGAGTCCGGAAAGCTTAGATCTGCTACCGCTACTTCCGTCCGCCTCACCCCCAAGGGATTCGAGCGCTTTTTCAACAACTGGGATGAATTTTCCCAAAAGTTGATTTTGCGTTCCCAGGCCATTTCTAATCACCCTGAGTTGATCCGTCGTCTTGGTGTTATTGCCATGAACACTCCTGTTGAGGTCGACATTTACGCCCATGCCAACTCCACCAACGTCAATGGTTCTCGTATGCTCCACGGAATTGGTGGTTCTGCTGACTTTTTGCGTAATGCCAAGTTGTCTGTTATGCATACTCCCTCTTCTCGTGCTACCAAGACTGATCCTCACGGACTTTCTTGCATCGTTCCTTTCGTCACTCACGTTGACCAGACTGAGCACGATCTTGATGTCGTTGTCACTGAGCAGGGTCTGGCCGATCTGCGTGGTCTTTCACCCAAGGCTCGTGCCCGTGTTGTTATCGACAAGTGCGCCCATCCCGTTTACAAGCCCATTTTGACTGAATATCTTGAGCGTGCTGAGTTCTATGCTGCTAAGAAGAAGTCCATGCACGAGCCTCACATTTTGCGCGATGCGTTCAAACTCCATGTTAACTTGGAGGATAAGGGAACCATGAGAATCGACTCATGGGAGTAAATCATATAGACTGAAAGTTCATAATACTGAAAATGTAGGATATTTTGAAATTTGAAATTTGAAAATTTTTGAATATAAGCGAACCAGTTGATTTTTATACGTTTCTCTTTTTGTACCACAAGTTGATGTCCTTTTTTGTAGCGGGGTAATCTCGGCAGGAGAAATTGTAGGACGGAGCTTAAATGGAGGAGGTCGAACCCGATACAAAGCCTTGAAATGTTCACAAATAGAAAACCTGGATTAAAAAAAATCAAATAATCCATAATGAATAACTATATTTAATTGGTTAAATATATTCAACCTGAAAAGTATAAATTCTCTGTCTCAAACAGCTGATTTCGTATCCCCAAACTTCCATACGTCCAGATGTCTCCTCTGTCCAGTGCTTACAACTTTACATAAGAAATTATTCCATAGAGAAATGGTAAATTGATGGTCAGAATCTTGAAAAAAATCCTTCCCCCTACTCTTATTATCATTTATTTCTCTTAAAAATGATTTTACATGTTGATTTCAGATCACTGAATCGACCAGACAGAAGAAACTAATAATGTTGCAATTTATGCTGTATGACATTGACTGCTCAACCTAATACATCCGATTTCAAGATGATCCAACAAAGACACAGCAGCTATCTTTTTATTTTATATTATAATTTGTTCTATCTTCCTCTTACTCTCTCAATCTCAAAAGCTCGTTCTCAGAGCCCACAATTACATAGGTTGATTCAGATCTTTAATTGTTCACGTGACTTTATTTTCACAAATGAAATACGGCTTTTCTTCCTTGGGGTACATAATGATTTTACAAGTGCAGTGGTTTATTTGCACGGCTGAAAATACCTTTAATGTTTTATAGAAACGGGACTAACCAGAACTAAAATTGTCCTCGGCGTAAATCACATGATCACCGCGGGCCTAGCGATAAACCCCAGCTGATAAAGAAAACGACGAACCAGCCAAGACCATAGTTAAAAGGGCTCTTACGCTCGTCTGTTTTCATTTCATTTTATAATTTCTCATTATCTTGAAAACATAACTATACAATATCATGTTTGACCAACGCCCAGCCACTCCTATGGAGGAAGACGCCGCCGCTAGAGTTAATAAATATATCCCGCCATGGAGGGAGCCTTATGTGATTGCTATGGCAGGTTCAAGTGGGAGTGGGAAAACTTCTATTGCTCAAAGTATCATAAAGGAACTTAATGTCAGTATATTCAGCTACATTTTCACTTTGAGTGTCCTTTTATTTTAACATTTCACACAGGTTCCCTGGACAATTCTACTATCCATGGACAACTTTTATCGTCCCCTAACAACTGAGCAGAAACGGCTCGCTTTTCAAAGGTACAATGATCTACCCTATAACTAACCCGAAACCACTAACAGTATTATAGTCAATATGATTTTGATTCTCCTATGGCGATTGATTTAGATTTGTTTGCTCAAGTCCTTGGTGACTTGAAAGCAGGGTATGTTGATATGTTGATCTACTTGTATATTTATTTTAACGTTATCGAAATTAATAAAGTCGACGCACTCGAATTCCTACTTATTCGTTTGCTGAGCACGACCGAACCGATCGGTGGATACCAGTTTATGGTGCCAATATCATCATATTTGAAGGTATATATGCATTATATGATCCGCGGGTGCTGGCTCTCACAGATCTTAAAGTGTTTATAGACACTCCACTAGACATTTGTCTGGCTCGCAGACTAGCCCGTGATATTGTCCACCGAGACAGATCCATTGCTCTTTCAGTTGAACAATGGTCGAGATTTGTGAAACCCAACTTTGAGCAGCACATGAGATTTACCATGTATAACTCAGACCTGCGTATTCCGCGTGGAATGAAAAACACAGTAGTCATAGATCTCCTGACTTCTCATATCCGCCGGAAGTTGCAGAGTAAATCAAATCAGCATTTAGAAAATCTTCTTTCGCTTAAGAATGGAAGCCCAGTTGAGACGTTGCCTGGAGAGAGGAAAAACAGTGATTCTAGTATTTCTGATGACTCTATTATCTCTCTTCCCTGTCCCAATAATCTCAAAATATTGGATCCAACTCCACAAGCCAAAGCAATGCATTCCATCATTCTTGATGGCAACACTTCAAGATTAGACTTTGAGTTTTACTTTAATCGCATGGGAGTCATACTTCTAAACCGTGCATTAGACGAACTTGGTAACGATTTTTACCAATCTTTAAACAACATTATTACACCTACAGGTTGCAAGGTTCATGACGGTATACGCCCTACAGGTACTATTGCCTCCGTTTTCATGATAAGCGGCGGAGGTTGCTTTGATGCCTCACTACGCAAAGTTTTAGGCAGTGACGGGCGTGCCAACTCTAATGGATTTAATGGGTTTACCAACGGTGGTATTGGTAGAATTCTAATTCAATCTGATATAAACACCGGCGAACCACACCTCCACACTCTTTCATTACCGCCATGTATTGATCCACGCCAAACACACGAGGGTACTCTCAATTCATCAGACTGTTTGGCCCAGGCTGTCACAAAAGTGCTTTTGCTTGATACTCAGCTTGCCTCTGGCGTGGCAATCACCATGGCTGTGTCAATTCTAGTAGATCATGGAATTCAGGAAGAAAATATTATTGTTGTGGCTTACTTGACCTCACATCTGGCGGTGACAAGAATCTTAGCGGCATTTCCTAAAGTTACAATTGTAGTTGCAAGGTGTGAATCAAAGATTTATCCCAAGTTCATTGACCCTAGGTATTACGGAACACCCTGATAATGTGGGGTTTTGTGCAATACTATATGTTGAATAAATAAATAAATAGCATTATGCATTATACAAGTTATCATATATGTGAAGAGAGGCAACTAATTTGAAAACTCAGATGTTCATGGCGATTGAGGCACAATCTATAATTCAGGATTGTGGTGATTCGCATATATCTGTGCCATGTATAACATGAGTTAAATAGTGGTTTAACTGAAGGAAAAGAAGAAGTCTAAATTTTGGTTAACCTTTTACAACTAAATCATATACCTGGCAAAACACCTTGAAATTCGGAAATAGGTACTTTTCTGGCATAAATGAAAATTTATTCGAAAATAGGCAAAGTTAGTAAATACAATATCTGTACCTGCTTTTCGCAATTTTCATAATTGGTGAAGCAGAAAAAGCTGTAACCAAGTTTTGAGAGAAGAGTTAAAATTGAATAACTGTGCCATAATATGTAGATGAAAGTTATTTGATAAATATATAATTACTTTGTTTTCTATCTGATTCTAGGACCGTAAATGGTGATCACTTGTGAGGTTTAAACCAACGAGCTTACTACTCTTTGGCCCGTTAAAAATTAAAAAGGTCCCAATTGAGCCTGTACGGTTTTAAATAAATCTGGGTAGCGTCACAAAGAAAAAGAAGTTAAATACCAGGAGGACTGTCACTTCTTAAAGCTCCAGTATCTAGTACCTAAATCAAGACGCCGTGACTTGATTATAAACAGTGACATTTTAGCAAAACCAAATAAGTGAAACTCTAGGTAATAAGTTAATCTTTGCTCTAGCGATTTCTAACCAGACCCATTTTTTGCTATACATTTCTTGTCAATTTTTAATTACTTACACAAAAAATATAAATATTTTAAAAGTACACCCTTAAATAAATTTACAATGCAAAAGTTCTTATTACAATTTAATTGATATATTCTTTTTTTGATTCATTAACCTTCTAAGTATCAAAATGCTAATCCAGTTTTCTATTAATTACTATTTGTATAGGTTTTCATACAGTCTAATGCATTACATAGTATAGACTTGAATAAGACACATTTTGGGTCACAAAATATAGAATGAGATTTCAGCAAGGTAAATCATGCAAACATATCAAATTTGAGAGGAATATTTTTGATGGAGAAAATGATACTTAAAAATCTCTTCATTAGCTAACAATATTTGCAATGGATACGTTTTTGTAAAAAAAAAAATCCCACACCCATGTCGACTCCTGATCGGCTTTATTATTTCCGCACATATGTGAAATTTAGATTTCTACAGAACTCAGAACATTAAACGGGTATCTGAATCCCTGACCTTTTGTAATTTGTTGATTTATATCAGCGTTTGAAGATGTTTTCTTTTCATGTAGAAATATGGAAAAGTAAACAAGCCAGACATGCTTCATACATTTAAATGTGGCTCTGAAATTGATATTTCACTTTCCGTTACAATGAAAATGTTACTGTCAAACCTGTCTGAGCTATGAAGACAACCTGCTCTTTTATTTTTACTTTCTTCTTCATCTCTATCTTTTGTTTTCATAATGACCCTTATTGTCGCTTCAATGTGAGTATTGTAAGATTAAGCTCAATTTAATATTTGACACTCAGACGCACAATAGTTATCTCCCTTGCACAGTCAAATTTCAATCTGACCCTCAAAATGGAGAAGAGGTTCAGACGTCAGAAAACACAAAAGACCCCTGCCAGCCACGATATGGGTCTCATATAACAGTGTCAGGTAACGGTTCTTGTGGTTTTCGGAAAGCTGACAGCATGTCCTTGCTAGCAACACAAACAGAGTCTGTGTCTGAATCACCTATTAGTGCTCCTAACATTTCAGATACTTCTTCTTTTGTTAGAAAAGAGACTGAATTTATTAGTGAATCTGCCCAAGAATTCTTTTTGGGTTCACAAACCAGGCTTCTGGCAAGGGACTCTAATGAAAATGGAAATTTCCAACCTTCTCTTGATTCGAGTCCTGATCCAACTCTAAAATCGGTCAAGTCAAGTCACACTTACAAGCAATCATCATCTTGCACTCTATTAGATTCAGTACCCATTTCTCCTTCTCCTTCTTTTCTCCAAGACTTCAATAAATCAGAGAAAGTCTCAAGTAGCAGGTGCCAAACGAGAAAAACATCTCAGGCATTGCGTTCTAATTTATCTCAGCATGATTCTGGTAAAAATTCTGTATTGGAGAGCAATTTAAAATTGCGTGGCAGGGGTTTTGATAAGACTAGTGCGTTAGACAGGACCACCTGGACTGTGCAACGCCAAAGAATTGGAAATGGAGGGTTGAAAAATGCCATTATGCGGTCTCAATCTCAGGGCTTACTTGACAACGTATGCTGGATAGGAACTATTGGACGAGCAACAGAAAACTTATCTGAGCAGACACGAATTGCCATTGAAAAAAAATTATACCATGAGTATCAGTGCACCCCTGTTTTTGTGAAAAATGATACTCTACACGGTCATTATAATCATTACTGTAAGAAGATCTTCTGGCCTACTTTACATTACGAACTTCCTGATAATTATAAATCAAAGAACTATCAAGAAAACTCATGGAACCATTACAAACAATTGAACGAGGCAATTTCTGATAAAATCATTGCATGCTACCAAGATGGAGATACAGTTTGGGTTAATGACTATCATCTGTTTCTTGTTCCTAAGCTTGTCCGTGAAAAGATACCAAATGCTAGAGTAGGATTTTTTCTTCATGTTGCATTTCCATCCAGTGAAGTTTTCAGATGCCTGGCAGCTCGCAAGGAATTGTTGGAAGGATTACTTGGATCTGACTGTATTGGCTTTCAAACTCCAGAGTATGCAAAACACTTTTTACAGACCTGTAATAGAATTTTAACTTTGGATACAACACCTACGGGAATTAAGCTAGACCGCAAGACTATTTCAGTAGTGGTGGAGCCCATTGGAATTGATCCAGAGAACCTTCGACTTTCACTTTTAGACCCAGAGGTTATTCAATGGCGTAAAATGCTGCGTGCGAGATGGCCAAATAGTAAACTTATTGTTGGCCGAGACAAACTAGAAAGGGTGCGAGGTGTTAAGCAAAAACTACTAGCTTATGAGAAGTTCTTGCTATCGCACCCAGAAATGATTGACACCACAGTTTTAATACAGGTATGTCAAATTAATAATACTGACATTCAATTAGAAAATGAAGTCACTACCTTGGTTGATCGGATAAATTCCTTAAAGTCTAACTTGGCTCATCCTGAGCCATGTGTATTCCTTCACAAAGACATTGAATTTACTCAATATATTGCATTGTTAACAGAGGCTGATGCATTTGCGGTAACTTCAATACGTGAGGGAATGAATTTGACCTGTCATGAATTTATTTACTGCAACCAAAAACTCAGTCCATTAATATTATCAGAATTCACTGGTGCAGCTGCAGTCCTTGGGGAGGAAGCCATTCTGGTAAATCCTTGGGATTTAAAAGAAATGGCTGAGGCGTTTAATGCTGCTCTGAATATGGAAGAAACAGAGAAAAAGCGTCACTGGATCATCCTCAGTGATCTTGTAAAAAATAACACATGCTGCAAGTGGGCAACAGATTTTTTAGTGGAGATTGATATTGCTTGGAACGAACGGCAAAGACATCAACTAGATGTAATTCCACCATTGAATGAATCAAAATTACGAGAAGATTATCACCGGATCAAAAACAACTATCGAGTATTTTATTTGGAGTTGGATTCTGAGCCTCTTATCGTCGAGAACTCGACATCACATAATTTCGGAACAAAATTTTTACTGAAAGACTTCCCAGATAGGGCTTATTCTCGTGACTTCAAAGCCTCTGAACACGAATCTGAATATAGCATAGCCAGGCGGCCTTCAAGTAGTCCTGCTGGTAAAAGTCTATCACACCATCATTTTAGTGTTCACAAACGTTCAGCCAGTGTACGAGGATGGTCTGAAAGTCAATTGCTACCCAGCTTCAAGGGTTACAAATCAAATGATGCACATGCCTCTTACAGCTCATCTCAACTGAAGCTCTCTTTACTAACAGAGTTAGCTTCAGACCCCAGAAACATTGTTTATGTTGCTAGCCAATACTCCAGAGCTACTTTGGAAAGTATGTTTAAACATGTGCCAAATCTCGGATTAATTGCAGAAAATGGTGCTTTTTTACGACATTACAAGATGGAAGAGTGGACTTCCCTAGTTGATTGGGAAGAAACAAGGGAATGGCAGGAAATATTGATAGTCATGATGAAGGGGACTGTGGAACAACTTCACGGGGCTCAAATTGAAGTAAAAGGCTCTACTGTTGAGCTTTGTTTCAAAAACTGCGCCGACAAATTTCGGGTCGATGCTTTAATAGGTGAACTTCTCAATCATATTAATGATGCCTTTGCGTTCTATAGCCTTCATGCTGTTTTACGTCATGACATAGTGATAATATCAAGCAATAGGCATAAAAAGATCTCTGCAATAAAATGGGCATTTTATGAGGACTATGAGCGACTGAAATATATTTCACTAGGAGGGAGCCCAATGAATATTGAGTTGATGTTTATTGCAGCAGAGAGTGGGAAAAATGAGAATGACCTGGTATTTGAATGGGGAAATTCTCTGCTTGGGGGAGTTCATGATTTGGATACATACTCTATACCTTCAGCCAGCACTCGTGGTTCAAGTCGTGTTCACAGTCATACTCCAAGCCGGATTCCAAGTCGTACTGCAAGTCCACTTTCAGAAAGCCACCCACAATGGTACCCAGATAATTGGATAAGATACGATGGGTCGGTTTCTGGCGGAAGTGACATGCTGAGTTCTGGTAGTGAAATGAGCCGGATTGAGACATTCAGCACGAGTAAGTCGACATTCAAGGTGCCTATTGTATATACGGTATCTGTTGGGGGGCCAGGTACCTCCGCCCAGTTCATGGCTGATGGAACCAATGGTCTTTTGAGGGTACTTCGTAACGTTATTCAGCATGAAAAGTAAAAAAATTTCAGTCACCTGGAAACATTTTTTATAGCATCATATGCGCATTGGGTTTATAAAATTACTAAACATCAATTTTAAATTTTAATCTCATGAATGATCTTTGAATGTTAATGGTCAAGCCGCATTCACGTTGAGCACAGACTTCACATAAAAAAAATGAGTAAAAAAGTCAAAAAAAAAAAAAAAAAAAAAAAAAAATCCGGGGTAGTCACGCCATAGCAAAAAAATAAGGAGTCTTTAGCAAGCGAACCCTCTAGTCGGTTCTCAAACATTAAAGGTTAAGCAGCTAAACATTGTTTTCAGTTATTTAATTTTCCATATATAATTTAACGGTTTTCCCTTTAATTTCGGTTCTTCTTATTCACCACCCTTCCTTGAAAACATGACCAAGCGCATAGAAATCAGCAACTCTGACTTGGAAAGGCAAGAAAACCCATTTGAGCCATTCTCCCAAAGACCGAAAGAAAATTATAGGCCCATGTCCGGACAAAATACGAAAGATGAATTAATTGACTCTTTTCAGAATTCTTCCTCCTTCTCTTCTCCTTCTTCTCCTCCTCCTTCAGCCAACAGCAACCATAATAGTCCATGCTCGTCACTGATATCCCAGCCGTTTACTTCTAATATAAGTCACAATTCAAGGACACTGTCACCCCCTATATCCCCGCAAATGTTGCCCCAGTCAGAGGGTTCGTTAGGAAGCCCCAATTATCACACTCAGGAGCTTCCGGTTGAAAGCACAATCTGCCTCAATTCAAAACAACTCAAACCGCGAGTATTACACATTGACCATCATTCAAGTCAAGAAAGCTCTTCAAGGAGTTCAAATGAATTGCCGCGTAAACCATATAGTGTGTCATCCTATTTCAATGAAGAAGAGAATAGCTGCTACAACAGCAACGGCCATCAGCGACACCATATCAGGCGCCCAAGTGTAGCAATTAAATTCTCCCCTATTTACGAATCGAATTTCCTTTACGCTGATCTCAAGAGTGACAGCTATTACAAACCACGTGGAAAATCACTACCAAGTCCAGTGGCAGAATGCATCTTCAAAGGAGAATTTTGACTCCTCAAATGTCCCTTTATATATATTATTTAAAAAGTACACATAATAAATAATAGCCCTAATTTTAAGCATACATAGATTTGTCTTCTTGTAGGGCGGCTCTTGCAATCTCATTGCTTTCATTCATCCTTTCAAAATCAATTGAAGTTAATCCGATAGTCGTAGAGTCCCATAACATGTCAAATTCAGCGAAAACGCCATCCTTCGCGTAGTCGATAGCCCAAATGTTCTCTTTAAATCGCTTGCTCTAAGAATAACAATTAGTAAGAAGTGGTTCCACAGAGGTAACCATAAAATACACTAAAACTTACTCGTTCTCTGTCATCATCCATTCTTCGAAGTATATCTTCCTTTGAAAGGGTGTAAGATCCGTTTCCCTTTTTGTCAGAGTTGCCTGGATCTTTGCTGACTTGACTGAAATGAAAAGTGTTAGCATATTGATTAGAATGATAGGTGAGAAGAGAATAAAAATCAGCTTACCAGTCTGACTCGCGTGAGTCTAGCCATTCATCTAAAGCTTTAATTTCATCTTCATTCAGGTACTCTCTTTCTTCAAAATTCCGTAGAATAATTCGAGTAGGTTGTACATTCACAAGTCCAGCTTGATTTTCTGGTACTACTTTATCAAAAATCGTAGGCAGGTCTCTCAAGATCCAGATGTGATACTTGTTTCCTAGCGGATCTTCGTTACTCGATGTTGTCTTTTGCTGACTAGCAGATGTGGCGATACAAAGCGATTCGATGAAATATAAAATATTCAGCTTGCTGTTTATTGACGACTAGTAGTCATATCTTGTTAGAATAGTGTGAGACAGAGTCTTGTGTGATTTACAACTTACTCCGTCCAGCTCTTGAAGAATGCAAGAATACAAATCTTCCTCCAAATCTATATTCTTTAGCATAAATTGTATAGCAGTATCATTAGCCTGAATCGAACCATTGAGCTTCTGAAGGCTTTTAATGAACATCAAACGAGCTTCAAAAGGATCCATATTGACAGAGTCATACAGTCATTGAAGAGTTTCAGATACATGGAAAAAAGTATGCGATTTAAAAATGATTAGGTAACAAAATCTACTTGATGATTCAGAACTAAGATGTCTAATCATTACATAATGATCTGATTTCTTGATAAAAAAATTTTTAAGCGTTCACGTTTGGATTCTTCATCTATCATCAGACTTTTAGTCCTTTAGACACATAGATTTAAGTATAAAAAAATGCCTAAAAATAAGGGAAAGGTATGAATGAACCCATGGCTGGAGGGTCTTTTTGTTAAATGCCAAATCGGCCCTCTGAAAGGTTATATTCCTTGGACTTAATTTACTAACAGTGCTATAGGGAGGCAAGGTAAATATATTCACTTGGATCCTGGACAAATAGCAATTTCTTACTGATATTTCATTTAGAATCGCCGCAGAGGAAAGAACGAGAATGACGGCATTAAGCGTGAACTAACACTCAAGGAAGAAGGACAAGGTGAGCAACAATCCAAGTAGAAGACAGTTTGAGCAATTGGTTTATTAACAAATCCATTTTTGTATCAGAATATGCCCAAATCACCAAGATGTTAGGAAATGGCCGTGTAGACGCCTCATGTTTTGACGGTGTGCGCAGAATTGCTCATATCCGTGGTAAAATGAGAAAGAAGGTCTGGATAAACCAGGGAGACATTGTTTTGGTTTCCCTTCGTGAGTTCCAAGACGAGCAAGCTGATGTGATTGTCAAATATACTCCTGATGAAGCCCGTGCCCTTAAGCAGCATGGTGAACTACCTG
Source organism: Geotrichum klebahnii (assembly GCA_030570935.1). NCBI lineage: Eukaryota > Fungi > Ascomycota > Dipodascomycetes > Dipodascales > Dipodascaceae > Geotrichum > Geotrichum klebahnii. The sequence continues at coordinate 58,182 of JAJLWW010000131.1, forward strand.
AGTCTGCTCGTATTAATGAAAGCGATCCCTTCGGCCAAGGTTCTGACGAAGAGTGCAACTTTGAGTTTGACAATGATGCTGACTCGGGTGATGAAGAAGATGAGAAGCTCGACATCGATGACATCTAAATTAATGATAGTTTCATTTGTTTCATTGGAGGTTTTTGTGTAAAGGCGTCATTTTTGTGTATTTTTCTTTGCTATTAGTCTTCTTTCATGTAATTTCTGGTATACATTTATATTCAAAAGTCGTTTTTCTTGATTTTCGTTGTGTTGTGTTTTCACTGAAATATGTAGGAGACTCAAATAGGAGTCAATTTTGACTCGTTGACTTTCAATAAACTACCCTTTCATGGCTGGCAAGAAATCCACAGGAAAGCAGAAATTCGCGGAGGAAGTTGTTGAAAAACGACCTCAGCATCTATTTCCTGAAAAGTGGCCTAAGTTTTACTGCTGTTACTTGCTTCAATCTACAAACTCACTTAGATCATTCTATATTGGATCTACTCCAGACCCAGTACGCCGACTCAGACAACACAATGGACTACTCAAAGCAGGAGGAGCATATCGTACCAAGCCCGATAAAAAACGCCCCTGGCAAATGATATTGACTGTGTCAGGATTTCAGTCTCGGGTTTTGGCCCTGCAATTTGAGCACGCTTGGCAGCACCCACATCAAACTCGATTAATCAAGACTGAAAATGAAGAAACCGAAGTATTTGCTTCAAGGAATGGCAATGAGGAACCCCCACCAATGAAGAAAAAGAAGAAAGGGCAGCCAGCAAGAACTCTAGCTGCTCATCTCAGTAATATGGCAATTCTTTGCACGTCACCCCTGTTCAGTAAACATCCTCTTGAGGTGCATATTCTTGGTGAGACTGCCTTTAGTAGTTGCGAAAAGAATAAAACTAGGGAAACGCTTCCTAGTCGTATTCCAATAATTCACGACTATGAGGATGCCTTAACATTACAAGCAGAAACGCTGAAGAATCCAGGCAATAAGTCAAAAATCATTGTTGGTGGTAAAGATCAACTTCTTGTAACTCACTTTCGGAGTATACAAACCTTGGAAGCAGCATCATTTCAAGATTCATTAGCAAAGTATCTATCAACCGCCACATCTTTTTCCACTGCTGTCACTTCACTACAACAGCTTCCCCCTCCTCCAAGTCAGATAACTACTGAAATTTGTGGATTGACTCAGCAACCCATAAATCCGACTGAAGTTTTAATGGCCTTGTGCTCTAATTGTGGTGCCAGATCACTGCTCACTGAACTTGCTAAGCATAGTTTATCATCCTCCTCCGACTTTGGCAGAGAACGAACACAAATGTTACCTGTGGAAGTCACCTGTTTTTCATGTCATGAAGTGCAATCTTGGAAAGAGGTTGCACGAACTGCCGTGTTATTAAGAAAATATCTTGCTACCAAGTCAATTGAGGAAGAAGGAGAAAGTGAAACTTGATATACTGATGATAATTTTACTAATGAATTGATAGATTTTATAATCCTCAACTAGCCTTTCAGTCATTTCTGTAGATATTTTGTGTTGTTAGGTTACTCGACAAGTCACGCATTGTGTATCTTTTACTTTCATCGACCAAGATATTGATTTTAGCAAGACTTACGTAGTTGAATTAATCGAATCACCTTGAGGTCAATGATTCTCGCATAAAAATGTTTGAGCATTTTGTATTTTTTTTGAAGATTAACTTGATCAAGTTATACTTTGGATATTGCAAAACCCTACGTTTGTAAAAACTAGATTATATTTTAAACCACTTTTCTGATTTATATATTTTTTCTAAGATATCAAGTAAGTTTATTATTTATCCTTTGAATTTTTTGGTTTATGGAAGATGTAAAATCATTTTATTTTTTTCTCCATGAAAGACAAATAATTTGGGAACAAATCCACCACAACACATGGAACAACATAATTTTTGAAGTAAAAAAAAACCTGATATTATTCATTAATACAGCATCATTTTATATATCAAATTAATTTATTTTCAATTGAAATATTGGCTTCTTACTGACTAACTAAGTTAATATAACGGCTATCCATCATGTGGTGGTTAGGGGGAGCGTCGAGTTTGTGATCCCCAGGTGTGAAACATGCTGAAAACTGAAAATTGAAAGCTAGAAGTTAGTCTGAAAAAAAACAGAACTTTTTACTTTAGCTTAATTATTAGCCAAAGTAGATTTGCATTATCTCCTAAAAAGAACAGTACTGCTTACTATGTTGGTCAAGCTAACGTGCTGAAATGTAAGTCGAAATTTAACTTGGATTGTTGATTAACCGTAGATTGTAGTTTCATAATTTAAGAAAAGTACAGATTACACAAGTTCAAACCTAGTGCTATTTTCTGTAGTCCATGTTTCTCCTCATTTATAACATTTGACACTAGAAGCTCAAGGAGTTTTAGTATTCACAGAATAATGGATCACTGGCTGAGGAATATTTAAGTAAATATTGGACTTGACAGCCCAGAAATAAGTAAATAATTTCAAGCTTCAAGGAATGACTAATATAAATAGGACTCAAGGAAGTAATCGAAGCTCTAATTGACGATAAAAGCTAAAAAGCAAAGTGTTATCTACGTGCGGAGGCAATTAGACTTTGCATTTAAATTATCTCATGCTTGTAGCTTCATATCTTAATCACGCTGTAGGTACTTAATTGAACCAAAACAATGTGCTGATTCCTGGCATTTTTTCAAACTTAGAGAGAGTTCTAATGTGCTTTTTGATGCGCTCGCCTAATCGTAGCATTTCTACTAGCCCTAAGCCAAGAAAAAAGAAGTAAAAACATCCAATGCCAGTCTTTAATTTTTCTATCCACACTGTTGAATTTTACTCACTTTCTTGGGGATACTTCTCTCTTACTGTATGAATTAATTTCAGCAATCTTGCAAGCCATAGCCAATCAGTTAGTCTAGGATAGCAAAAAGCTGGAAATAATAACGATACTTTGAAACGTAAAATGAAATGGATTTTCATTCAGCATCTAGACTATACATTTTATGATAGAGGTATTACAATATTTTAAGTAGGACTCAGTAATCCTTAAATTAGTTTTAATAGACCCAATGCGCCTGTCACAAACTGACTTCTAACAGCACTCTATCGCTAGCAACGCTATACCAACATACTAACATACTAACACTAATTCCACAGTAAAGTATTAGCATAAATATCAATTAGTGATTTCATTTTCTAGTGTTCAGCAGCTTCCAACATTACTTGAACCTAAAGATTAAAATGCAATAATTTTGCTTGCCATCGTTGCAATTAGCATTGTAACAACATTTTCTTAGCAATGTGAATCCTAAAAAAAACCCAGAACAGAATAAAATAATCATTGTTATGGAGTCGCCTTTACGGCACTGAGTCAATTAAGAGTAGTCTCTTATTAAAAAATGTAAATACATATATCGTGCAGCAAAATCAAAGAAGAGAATAAATGAACATAACGGAGACAAAAGGCAAACTATTGGACGTTGCCCTTGACATAATCTACAACCTTCTCGGCTCCATTTTCAGCCCGCTTAGCAAGAGCGTTCCACTGGATTCCATAAAACCAGTTGACTCCCTTGATGATTTCGTCATTCCAAACGTCTTTCATAGTCTCCTTCAGGTTCAAACGAGTCTCATATTCAATTGTTTCCAAAGGATGAACCTTGATTTTTCCATGGTTGTCAATGGTGCTCTGAGCAGACCTGAGTTCGCTAGAGATAAAGGAAGAGTTCTTGCGAAATTCCAAGGCAGTAAGGTAAGCAATAGAAGATGTAGCCAAAACACCTAGTCAAAGAAAGAAAAACAAACAGAAATTAGTACACAAAATAAGGATAAAGACACAGATGTAAATATAATATATGCCTTACCTCCTAGAAAACCATATATCCTGCTCATTGTTAAAGTATCTTGAGTATATTGATTTTGGTGGTTTGAAGGGTATCTCGATTGTTTCTTACTCCAAATAATTGGCTGATGAAAGCGTACTTTTGAGACTCGGTAATTGTGAGAACACTAGATCCCTTCATTCAGCCAATAAAACTTCCACTTAAATGTCCCACACAAATTTTTCAACATCGAACCAAGGTATCCTCAAAAAGACTGACCTCCAGTAAACTAGATCAAAATGGTTTATAGGAAGCTCAACAGGTATGGAATTAGTGTTATTATTGCCAGTAGTTACTGAATTAACTTTTTGTAAAGAACGAGTACTCATAGAAAAGCCACTCTGAGGAGTATGGTTACTCATTTGATTGAACATGAATCCATCACCACAACACACGCAAAGGCCAAGGAGGCACAGAGCGCTGCTGAACGATTAATACAGCTTGCTAAGAGCCGATCTCCTAATCTCGATGCTGCCAAAGTCAGAGCCGAACAATATCTTTACGTAAGTGAACGAAAACAAAGTCATCATGAAGATCTAATCAGCTAAAACAACAAATTAGAATCCCCCAAAGACAATTCCCAAGTTGTTTGACACTCTGGCTGAAAGATACAAGAATCGTGCCGGTGGTTATACCAGAGTTCTAAAGTTGGAATCTCGTTTGGGTGATAACGCACCTCAATCTATTTTGGAGTTGGTTGATGGAAAGAAAGATATGAAGTTTAGCTTAACAGCCAGAGTTGTTGCTCGTTTAGAAGCACAAGGCCTTGAGCTCGATCCCACTACTAAGAGAGATGTCACTAAGGTTTACAAGTACCGACCAAATGGTGAAGCTGAATTCAGACAAGAGGTTGAGTTCATGAAGGAGAGATTTTATAGCACACCTGAGAGCATTGAAAACCTTCCTCCCCCTATTGTTGTTCGCCAGAAAGCTCCTGTTCAGTTTGTCAAGAATCCTTTGAATAATCCAACAGGTACTCCAGAGCCTACATCTTCATAAAAAACGACTGACACGTCCAGATAATATTTTCTTGTAGGATTCATGCCAAATGTATATAGTTAACTATTGATTCCACATTTATTTCAACATTTCATTGTAAAAAAACTTCATGTATTTGCAATTTTTTTTCATTCCTTTTTTTATATGTTTTTGATTACACTCCACAATTTCTCTATCATATTCAGTCATTTTAGGCAACAACAGATTCATGCTTGTTGATGGCTTGCGACAAAGCTTGGTTTGATCGGAAAGTTAAGCCCTTAGTCTTTTCAATAACTTGCTGGTAAACACTGGTAACAGGGTGATTCATAATGACAGTACCGTTGGATTCATCAATCTTAGCATCCATCTTGGTATCCTTGATAAGGTTGGCAATCCATTTCTCACCTTGTTCAGGGGTAAGGTTGAGACGAGCAGAAAGCTGAGCCACGTCGATGCGCTGGTGAATACGGCAGTAAAGTTCAGAGACAAGGTGTCTAGCTGACTCTAAAAAGTCAGAGGTGATGCCATTCAAGAAGAAATCATTAGAAAGGATGGCCTCAGCCTCAGAGAGTTTGTTTTGAGCTTCGGCAAAGTCAAAGTCAATGTAAAGTGCACGAATGAAATCAGTAACAGGGTCCTGGTACTCGTAAAGCTCCTGGCCAACAACTCGGACAAGATCCTTAAGACGGCGTTGAAAGCTGGAAACATTTCGTCCCTTGGTGTTCAGGGAAATGACAGCAGCTGCCAAGTAACGGATGATCCAGGGACAAGAAGCCTGGATGGTAGAAATATAGGAAGGAGAAAAGAACAGATCAATGAGGGACTCTTTGTTGAAATCCTTGCTGAGGAAAAGGAAGAGAGACCAGTGGATGATCCAAGTACGGTTGTGCAGCTGAGTGAGAGGGTCAGCAAATGTTCGCTGGTCGACAGTATCTCTAATCTTTTGCAGTTCTTCCATAACAGATTCAACTTGCTGGCCAATGATTTCAATGGCAAATTTACCCCAAGTGGCAGATTGGATCAATTGGTTATCGGTAGAAAGAATTCGGAATTGATCAAGCATGTCGGAAGCAGTCTGGTATTCTCCACAGCTGAACTTCAGTTGACCGTAGTGATATAAATTGTTGATATCTTCTTCTGTGATATTGTGAGACTCAAACATACGCAAATTTTGGACCTTATCCTGTTTGAGGTTGGCTTGAACTTCAGGATCCTCAAGGACTTCAAAGAATCTTCCTAGACTATCTTCCAGCTTGGCCATCTCATTAAGCAGTGCCTCTTTTCGGTTACCAAACTCTTCAGGAACTTCTTCGCCGGGATGAAGTTTCTGCCACAAGCTTTGTACATAGTCGACCATGTTGGTATCTTTCAACAGGTTGTATTTGAGCTCATTCAGATTGTGTTCGTCGTACAGCTCTTTTGAGGATAAGAAATCAGTCAGATGAAAGATGAGATGACGATCCAAGAAAGGCATCATAGTCTCTGTCAAGTCATACTTTCTAGCAATATCAGCAGCCTCAACGAGCTGCTGAGTTTGGGGTGTACTGGTCTCCGCCATCTTGATTAATTTCTGGTTGATAGTAATCGACTGCTGGAAATTATGAGGTCTTGAAAAAAAAATTTCATTCAATGTTGAGTGGTGGTAGTTTGGGGTTACCCTATATGGGCAAGGGTTGTGAACTCAGTTCAGGAACTTTTAAGAAAATAACTTGTATTTGTGATACATAATGCTATGTGTAATGAAAATTCTTTAATAACTTAAGTCTCATTTACTAATTTTTTATATCAAATAGATTAATTGATGATAAATATATTAACGAGGCTTGAAAAATGACTTTAATGAAGCCTGCTTTCCTTTACCGCTCGATTTTTTTGCTTGTCTTACTGGCACTGAAGGTATGGCTGGAGGAATGGGTGCTGTTGTAGGTTTAATTGATGCATCGTCTTCACTCTCTGAGCATGATTCGTAAACTTCTTCAGTTCGGGTAACTGGATACAGTTAGTAAAGGTATATAGAAATGACGGCTGAACTTACTGAGATATCCTAACTGGTCAACCTTTGTGACCTTTTTCATAACCTTCTTTTGCTTCCGACGCTTGGGTTTGGCTTCGGAACTGGGATCAGCACTTGGAGCTTTCTCCTCCTTCGGGGTAGATTCTTTGGTTTCTGGTGCTATTACTTCCTCATCTTTTTCGTCATCCTCTATATCAATCACTGGTGCTTCCTCCATTGGCTCGTCCTCCAACTCATCTACGTCACTAATCATAGGTTCATCTTCAGATTTTTCATCTCCTAGGATAAAGTTAGATCAAAAGTCTGCTACACATTGAAAACCAACACTCACCCATGACATTTTCGTCATCACGGAACATGTTTTGCAGCTCCTCCTTCTTCCTTGCTTTTTCCTCACTAGTTTCTGGTTCATTCATTTCCAGGTCATCATCAACCGATTCTGGTTCCTGGTCTTTAGGATTAGAAAAAATGACTTTCTCCTTAGGTCTCTTAGGGGTTTTAGACTGAATTGCAAAGGCAGCAGCAAGAGGGTTAACCTTTTTAGACTCAGGCTTAGATGCAGGTTTAGATTCAGGTTTTGATTCAGAAGTGCTACCTGATTTTTTGGCACCTGATCCCTGGTTCTGTGCTTTTGCAAAGAATGAAGCTTTAGGCTCGGGGGGAGGTGCTGCTGATTTTTTCTGTACTTGGGGTGTAGCAATACTCTGAGGCTTAATACTAGGCTCTTGCTTAACTTCTGTGGAGCCCATTATGTAGTCCTAACAAACTAAATTAATCACTTGAAATTCTAAAAGCCACATTGTACTTACATCAGAGAGTAGTGGATTTTTTAATTTTCCAGAAAACAAAGTTAGAGCGCCTTGAGGAAGTTTTGAATCAAGATCATGAAGACTTTTTTCTGTCGTTGTAAACTGTGTCAAGTCCTATTGATAAACCATGTTAATTCAAGTCCAAAACAAATCCTAACTGAGCAAACTCACAATTTTCTTCGAAGAACTTAGACTATATATATGAATTGATCCCAGAGATTTAAAGGTCTTCTTGCTTTCTTGAACTCTATGTTAACATAATTGTGGGTGTCAGCATAGTTCTTACACTTACCTTCAAGTTCGTGCTCAGAAACCAATTTCATACTTCTCAATTGCCGTGTAGCAGAAGCTTCATCAGAAAAAAAAGGACTAGAGAGGATTTTGACAGGTTGATAGTCATTTGAAAATGCATTGGAGTTTTTAGCACCCTTTGGTGCAGTCTCTTCAATTGTTCCTGTCAGGATATAGGTAGCATGAACAGTTTCTGGAGACTTGGTCTTAAGCGCGTATAAATATCTAAATAAACGCGTAAGCTTCGGGTGCTGGAAGGGACAAAACTTCAAATAGCTTACTCTTTGGCTTTATTCACATGAACTTTCAGCTTCCTGCTGAGGAATCTATATGTAACCTTCAGATGCTATTAGTATAACCTGAAATCTCGCGTTTTGAAAGATACTTAGCGCACTCACCACATTTCCTTGATCAAAAATTTCGTACTCCAAAGCTGACTCATAGTCAGGATTGCTTTCACTCATGATCACTGTATATCTTGAATAGAAGAAATGATTTGATTTGAGATCGAAGGATTCGCCAAAAGATTGATTTGTTTATGGAGTTGGATCTAAGATTTTTAAAGATCATTGAATCACGTGATCATAAAGTAAAGTTACCCAAAAAGCCTTGCCTCCTACCGGAGTTGAACCGGTGACCTTTGCATATCTAACTTAATACGAGTGCAACGCTCTACCACTAAGCTAAAGAGGCAAATTTCCAAGGGGAATTTGGCACGAAATATTTGAAATAGATTATTATGGAACGCTTAAATTTGGATCAAAAATACTAACAAACTATTGGCTAATACAGGGGAAAAAAAAAAAATGGCGAACGACGACGAACAAGACGTTGCAATGAATATTGAACCTATTGAAGTTGATATTACTGATAACCCTGATAATCCTGACAATCCTGACCACCCGGATGGATTGGAAGTTGATGG